>LKTO01000017.1:0-242110 GCA_001399465.1 Hymenoscyphus scutula
ATTTTAATTTTAGATATTTTCATTTACAAATGCATAAAGTGCACGGTTATGCACAGACGTTTTTTGTATGAGTTTTGAAGTGGGCCACTCGGTGATATGGGCCACTCGATGGTAAACCACGTTATATTTTATATTTTACGATTTACGATTTACGATTTAGTCGTTTTTGGCCTTTGGTACATTCGGGATGCCGTATCTGCAGGATTGTTGTTGTGAATGCTATTATACCGACTGTAGAGTATGCAATGATAAAATATACTCAGCAGTTGTAACCGATGGAAATTAGGGTTAATCTTTACGTAGGTAGAGGATGAGAGGGCGAATTACATTTGTTACTTCTCACCACGCTTTGAATTTGCATACTATAAACAAAATCGTTATGGAAATTTTACTAAAATAAACACTAACACTTTCAGCACAACTCTCCCAAAAAAGGGGAGTGAAAGAAGAATTTCAATCTTATTTCAACTGAGGTGAAGGGAATATCCCATCTGCAATCATTTCTCTCGAGATACATAAACAGGGAAAGGAGAGGGTAATATCGAGGCGTAGCCACAAGCTACTCAATTTAAGAGCCTCAAAGGATTTTTTTAATTTTACTTTAAACACAAACTTCACTTTTCCTTCTCTTAAAGCCGTTTAGGATTTAACCTGCGTTTTAGTGGTATTTTCATTGTATTCAGTGGAATGTCCCGGTTCTCCCTTCCCTAAAATCACACCAAAACCCACCTTGATTTCCAAAATGATCTTTCTTTTTCATTCCCTCGCGATGAACATTGAATACAGCAGTAACTAGGGTCGTATCTTCTTACCTGGCTCCTCATTCCAGCTTTGTAGGAGAATCGAAGGTGATTGTTCCGAAAATGATGTAGCGTCTAATAGCCGTTCAAAAGCAGCTCTAAAATAAATCAATTGAATTCCCTCCAATCAAAACTCCCTAAATTGCCATCACCTCATAGGCTCACTGACAATACAGCTTACCAAACAAAGGAGGGTTACACTCGGTACCATCACCCTCACCACCGTCACCACCTTACCCCTCCAACACCAAAATATTCTATTCTAGAACACCACACTCTCACCAACCCCGATATTACCTGCATAAATACGCACGTCGTACAATCTGCAATCCACCCAATCCATCCATACCCCGCGGATTCCCTCAGCTAACCCTACCAACAGCTCCAGGTGCTAACCAGAAGCAGTCGCTAACCATGTCAGCTAGAAAAACCACGCAAAAAAGCAGACACACCAACACAAACAAGTCGGCCCGACAGTAATACGCACTTTGGAGGCGTGAAAATCAACGTTGCTGCAAGTGAGATTCTCGAGAGTGCACATAGGAAAGCATGGCAGGACAGGGTTTACAAGGATGGAGATATGTGTGGAAGGGTGTGGAAGTGTGGAAGGGAAATGCCCCCGTTCGTGAATTTTCGGATACGTATGCGAGGTGCTTGTTAAAGGAGAAAGAAGATAAATTGCTTATGGTGTTTCGGGGTGTCTTTGTTTGGGAATATGTTGGTTTCTCTATAAATACAAATTTCAAGAGAGGGATGGAGTTGGGGCTGGAGCTTTGTTTGGTGGAAGATTCGTAGCAATGAAGAGCGAATCCTGAGGTTTGGGAAATGCTACAAAGAGTGGCAGAGTTGCAGTTGGAAAGGGGGGATATCGTCATTTCTTCAGGACTCAGGAGGCATGATCTTATCTTAGTCATGTCATGGTTTCTGGTAGTCTGACTTACATTTCTCCCCCTCCCTTTCCGATTTTAGAAATGATCTCAAAACCTCAAACTCGAGGACTCGATCTTCAACCCGAAAGCAACTCATCTTTTGAATTGGTGATAGACCAAAATAAAACTTCAAAGATACGTGTCTCTCTAAGCAGCCCATGGAAATGGAAGCAAAGAAAAAGCGGAGATTCCCAACCCGCAACCTGTTCAGTCCACCCACCTACATGAAGAAAGCCACATGGCGGCACATACCAACAAATAGACAAGCCAGCAGTTCATGTAGGTAATTAGGCAAAGCTCCAGGGAACTTCCCCCCTTCTCCCCTCCACGGCAGGGGTATGAATGCTTGGAAGCCATGTTCTTCCCTTCTACGCCTTGAGCCTGCTTACCCACTATGTACGTATGATAGCCCTCGGCGGAAGGGGGGGGGACTTCATTCTACCTCGAGTGCTATCTGCCTCCCCTTTCTGGAGAGGCTGCAGAAATGGCCAGCTGCGAGTGGTAAAGATGTGCGGTAAAGAATAAATATGAAATCCAAAAAATCTCCGACGTACATGGTGGTTGCATTTGCCATGCGAATGGTGGATACGTCCATACGATGTATGGAAAACGGTTACTGGGGTTAAGACTTGCTGAACTTGCTTTCCGGGTATTGAAATCTTTGATAGTCCAGATTCGTGGTATGATATCAGAGGCTGTGGATTGGTGGGGTGAAAACCGGATCTTGAGGTTCAAAAAGGCTCGAAAGGCGAGAATTCGCTCTTGGGGGTCTTTCTCAGCAGCTAGATAGAGGTCGTATGGCTGAATTGGATAGATGAGTGGCCGCTGCTGTACTGGACTGGTATAGGTAGGGTGTAGGTAGGCACACCAAGACAAGGCTGAGAATCCGAAACTGATTCAACGTCGTCCAGACCAAGTCCGTTCAAGTCCCCGACCACCCGCTGGTTTGGAAGAGAGGAAAGACAACAGAGTTACCTAGGCAAAAGGGATTGTATCAGTAGGTGTAGTGACTGTGTCAGAGGGACCTAGGTAGTCGTTGAATGTATCGGGTCTAAGGACCTCCTCTAACATGTACATTTAGCAACTGGCTTGCGCGCCTCAGCTTTACAGGGCATCGGAATTCGCTGCAGCAAAGATCTGTGGCACTTGCGATCATCGCCATCGTCATCGCTGGTGGTTATGGAGACCTGATCGTATGTCGTATGGAAATGCAGGGGAAAGGAGAATGAGAAAGGTGGATGGGATAGAAACAATTATTAATCTAGTTCGACTGATTATTAAGATATCAGTCGTAGTCGGTATAAGGAGCAGCAGTTATTAGGTGCGTACCTGCCTAGGTAGTCACGCGCTTAGTACTATTTAAGACTATGACCTGATAGGTGTTCTAGGATAAAAAATAGGTACAGCCGTAAGTATAACTAGCGAGAATATTAGATTTTGACCTCGCGAAAAAAAGGTGAAAATTAGAACTCGACTTTTACTCTTCTTAATATTACTTATTAATAACATCTCTATATAAATTAATATATATATATACTTAATCTAGTACTCTTATACTATTATTAGATATTATATTATAATATATAGAGACGTTATTATTAAAATATATAAGAGTTTCTAAAATAGAAGAGTAATTACTATATAACTTTTTACTCTTCTTATTATTACTAGAGAATAGTAACTCTATATATAAAAAAAAACTTTATAGAATTACTTTAAAATTTATATAGTATATTTCTCTTTAACGATTTAAGCTTTAGATATATAGAAGTAAAGATATAATAGAGTATAGATAGTAATTTTTATCTCTCTTTACCTCTCGATTATATACTAAGATACGCTAAGATATACTAAGACTCTTAGCGCGAAAACTAGTTAGCCTTAACTTTTTACCTCTTCTAAGAATACTTAATAATAATCTATCTATATAACGTAGTTAACTACTAAGTAGCCTATATTATTAAGTAGCCTACTTTTCTCTACTCTACTATCTATAAGATTAGATTATATAACTATAATATATAGTATTAGTTTAAACTACTCGAAATCTAATAAACTAGAAGTATATATAGCCTCTTAACATATTTATATATTATAACTAGTCTTTCTATAAGTACTATATCGTCGCCTAGAAAGTTATCTCTTATTTCGTCTACTACTCTTAGAATACTTATCGCGTCGAATCTACTTCTCTACCTCCTTTTAAGCTAATACGTTCTATATATCCTCTATAGTAAGTACACCCTCTTAATAGACCTAAGTCTTTTTAGCTCTTCGGCGTTTACTAAGTACTTTATTTACCTTATAAAGAGTATAGACTTTAATAGATAATAAAGTTATCTTATAAGCTAATAGCTTTATACCCTTAGCTAGTATAGCGACTGCCTTGAAAATAGATGTTAGCGAGCTTCCTTAATAACATATAATACGATCCTTAACTAAAGTTATCTATAAAAGAGTATCGGTTAGGTTTCGAGAGGTCTATAAGACCTAGAGGTTAGTATCTATAGAGAGGTTAATAGAAGAGGTTAGAGTCTATAACCTTATATTAAGCCTTAAAAGAACTATATCTAGATTAAAAGATACTAAGCTAGCTTCGCGGAATCTAGCTTATCTATTCTAAGGTGTAATAGAGGCTTAGTATATAGCTTTAAATATAAGAAAGAACTCGACCTTTATAATATAGTTAATATAAGCCTTAATAAAAGTCTTAATCTAATAACTATATACTCGCTTTAATATACTAAAATATCTAATATTAAGTAGCTAGATTAAATAAGAAGAGTAAGAAGGTAATCTAAGAGTAATAATATTATATACCTTATAATACTCTTAAAATTTAGTAGACTTATAACTCTTATATCTATTAAGAATAAGTATTCGATATAGTCTCTTTATACGAGTAGAAGTGTGTTTATTAAAGTGTTTTAGCTATTCTAGACCTGTCTTATTATTTATCTATCTATTACTTATAGGTTTAATAACCTAGTTATATAGAAGGCCGCCCTTAGTATACTAACTTAAGAGATAGTATTTCCTCTATACTACTAAAAATAGAGAAATACTCTCGCCTTCGTCGTTAATATAAGTAATTATAGTAGCCTATTCTCGATTACCTAGCTAAACTGCCTTACCTCTACTACGTCGATCTACGTATATAATAACTATAGAAGGAGTAATTATATCTATTATAAAGCTAGTTTCGTCGAAATTCTAAAAATTATAGTCTAGAATACTATATTTTACTCTTATATTCTCTACTAGTCGAAACTATATACTAATAAGCTCGGGATCTTCGTATAAGGCTCTTTAGAAGTCGTAAACGCGATTAAAACGTGTCTTTAAGGCTAGTTATCGCTATATAAATCGATACGCTTAGTTCTTTCTAATATATAGTACTTCTCGAGATTTAAGTAGAAGATTTACTATATCTTTAATACTAGCTAGACGAGGCGTAAATCCTCTCGAATCTAGATCGAGTATATATCTAATAAGTGTCTCCTTCTCTAGGTCGTCTAGCTTATAACAATATTACGAATCACGTGTATATATGACTAGTAAAGACTAGGCGGCGTCCTAACAGGTTAAGTACTATTATATACTCTTATAGTATATAGGGATCGGTTAGGCTAGCTAAACGATCTAAGGATTTCATTAGATATAAATCACGTGACATAGACAGGGATTACTAGACAGCGCGACCGGTCTACTAGTCTAGTAGCGACGAGGCGACCGGGCTAGCAGGCTAGCATCGCGAGGACGAAGGTTCTATATAAGACTAGTACGTCTACTATTAGATAGAAGCTTCGTACTTAACTTAATATTATATTATTATTACTACCTTAATAGCTTTATAGTTAAGTAATAAGTTTACCTTCGAGTAAATACCTAGTTCGCGATTAAACCTCTTTATAAGTAATAAACTCTAGCGATACTTAGTTACCTTAGTTAGTTAGTTTAAGAATCGTTATAAACAATTAGCTTTACTTTTAGAGCGATAAGTTCGACTAGCTATTCTATTAGAAAGAGTCTTATATAGTACTTTATAGATCTTTACTATAGAGTATTAGCTTAGTTTTTTCGATAATCGAATAGCCTTAATAGCTAAAATAATTCGCGCTTCTTAGGTTTAAATTTCTATAATTAATAGTTAAAAAAACACGTGTTAAAGTTTATAGATAGTAGAGTAAGAGAAAGTAGACTACTTAGTAATATAGGCTACTCGGTAGTAAACTATATTATAATAAAAAGTAGATATACTAAATTAGTAAGTTCTATAGTCTAATTATCTAATAGCGCTTAGACTTTAAAGATATAGTTATTAAGTTATAAAAAGTAGAGCGAGTTAGTTTTTACTTTTTTTTTATAAGGTTATAAAATCTAATATTCTCGCTAGTTATATATATAGCTATAGTTAATTTAAAAAATACTAGTTAGTTATAATAAATCTTAAACTATCTAATAAAGATAATCGTTTTAATAAGTTAGTTACTATATAAAGAGGTTTATATTATAGAGTATTTACTTAAAGGTAAACTTATTACTTATATAAAGTAGTTAAAGCTAAAAGGTATTAATAACTAAGTAAACTAAGTTAAGTATAAAGCTTCTATCTAGTAGTAGATATACTAGTCTTATATAGAACCTTTATTCTCTAGTACTAGTCTACTAGACTAGTAGATAAGTTTCTCTATCTAGTAAGTTATATAATAACTAATAAAAGAAAATCTCTAGATTACTTAGCTAGTCTAAGTATCTCTATTTACTATAAGAGTTCTAATAGTACTTAATCTATTAGAACGCTATCTAGTCTTTACTTATTATCTAACTAAATATATAATTCGTAATATTAGTATAGATATAGATAAATAAAATAATATTAGTTATATTAGATTACTAGTTAAAATAGAAGTAGTCTTTAGCTTATATATAGAGTTCTAATATATATAGAGTTCTAATAAACTATATTATAATAATTATTTATATAAATTAGACTTTTAATAGTACTAAAACTAAAGTAAAAGTATATTAGCTAGATAAGAACGTATAGTACTCTCTTATATACTACTATATAAAGATACTTATACTTATATTCTTATTTATTAAGAACTCTAGTTATAATTTCTAATAAAAAAGAGATTTAATAAGTAAAATTTTATTTACTATAACTTTAATAAGTAATATAAAATAGTTCTTATTTATTAAGAACTCTAGTTATAATTTCTAATAAAAAAGAGATTTAATAAGTAAAATTTTATTTACTATAACTTTAATAAGTAATATAAAATAGTTTTTATTATCTATAATCTAAGAATAAGTTAATAGAAAGTAAAGTAGTTTAAGAATAGATTTTTATATAGTATTCTTTATTTATTTTACTATCGTTTTTCGTCAATCAGTTAATCAGTTGCCTGAAATTATTACATAGTTATAGAGCACCCTCCGCGTATAGCCCTACATGTAATCAATCTGCCTATATGCCCCTGTGATTTCGACCGGTCCAAAGTAAACAGCAACTTGGCTCAGTTGCCGAGGACACAAGTGGCGCAAATTACGCCTAGACTCCAACTATCCGCTCCATAAGTGGAGGTACTAGGAAATGTTTTCGTAGACCTAGAATGAAGAGACTGTTTCGAATCCCCAAACTGAGTTCAATGTCCAAAGATGAAGAAGCCTTTCACTTGAGTTCTCCCAGTAGTAAATTTCGATCAGAAGAGCCCGTAAGAACTAAAGGATGTTAGCTGGATCCAAAACGGCAGGATTTTACTACTCACTAATAGGATCCGACGATGGGGAGAGTTCTGCACAATTGACAGTTCCCTTGTGTCCAGGCAATTTATACAACATCTTGCCCGTCTCGCTATTCCAAACAACAGCAGTTCCGTCTCCAGCACCAGCTGCAATCTTCTTTCCGTCAGAATCCCAGCTGGCTTTGATGAGGTTCTTTTCCATTCCGGATGGAGCTCCATCAAATGTTCGAATATGTCTCTCTGTTGGTGCAAATGGTCGAATGTCCCATGTTCGAACCGTGGAATCCATCGAGTTTGACAGTAGGGATTGTGAATCAGGGGAAATTCGTAAAGACGTAACCGTGTCGGTATGTCCCAGCATTGAATAGACGACAGCCTTTTTCCTCATATCCCAAACCTTAATGTCGTTGTCAATCCCCCCAGAATATATCTCGTTTCCTGCTTCGGCCAGCGCAACGGCTGTCACTGGAAATTCCGACTCGATAAAATCAACCGCCGACTTTGTCCGGGGATCCCAAATTCCAATATATCCATCATCAGAACCACTAATCAAGAGTTCCTCTCCTCTTTTGCTGATATCCATGGTGTTGATAACTTCCTCGTGTCCCACATGCCTTCTTATTCTCGTTCCAGTCTCCAAGTCCCAACTGGCCAAGTGCATATCCGCCGATGCTGAAAATAAAACTCTTGAGTCTCGAGACCAATGTAAATCGAGTACCGCGCCCTTGTGGCCTGTTAATACACCGTAGTTTTCACATGCGCCAAACGTTCGCCAGAGTACTACTACTGTTAGAATGCATTTTTATGGTAGCCAAGAATAGGATGGGCTTACAAATTGATCTGTCCATAGAACCTGAAGCGATATAATTCCCATTGGGATCAAACTTTGCGCAGAAGACTTCCCCAGTATGGCCACTCAATTCCATAACAGGAGCTTGAAGCCCAGTCGTTCTTGGTCCCTGTTCCCATCTTAATCAGTCTAGGGCCTTTCCAAAAAGCTTAGCATTATGCTCGAGAAGTTATCCCCAGTTGTACATACCGCTTGAATGAGCGCTCCATTTGCGCCAGATCCATTGACTCTAGCCACAGCCTTGCTCTCCCCTCCAAGGTTGGGCCTCTTCGTCACGACCATCTGCGACGAGCCGAAATCGCCAGATTCGGCGCGCGCGCGTTTTTCTGCTGCCATCATTACAAATTGTTCAATATCGTTTGCTGAATGGTGTTTTTGAGAGGGAGCTGGTGAAGTTGTTGGAAAATAATTCGCGATACAAGCCTAGAGACGAGGCGGCAGAATCTCGCTAGCGGCGGGGCCGCCATTCATCAATGCAACGGGGACAGCTTCAAGACGGTTGCTTCAAGTCAACAAGCAACCAACGCATCTTCAGAAGCAAATACAATCATGGCTTCAGCAACAAAAGCTGCCCGGATAGGTGAAGAGTAGGTTTTGATTTTGTATTTCAGGTGACGAAAGCTAACCGTGCGTAGAGTCTGGAAGTTAGTATTCGGTCCCGCATCCCGCAGTCTCGAAGCTCATGGCAAACAGGAGTCGAGTTGACAAAGTTAACGCTGAGCTGGTAACCCTTACCTACGGTACCATCGTCGCGCAATTGTGCAAAGACTACGAGAACGATTATGTCGAAGTCAACAAGCAGCTTGAGAAAATGGGATACAATATTGGTCTACGATTAATCGAGGATTACCTGGCGAAGTCGAACACCATGCGGAGATGCTCGAATTTCAAGGAAACGGCGGAAATGATCTCTAAGGTTACTTTAGGAACATTCTCTCTACAGATTCTATGCTTATACATTCCAGGTTGGCTTCAAGATATTCCTTAACATTACCCCGACAATCACAAATTGGACCACGGATAGCAAACAATTCTCCCTATTTTTTGAAGAGAACCCACTGGCCGATTTTGTCGAATTGCCTGACGATGGCCGGGCGCAAGAAGAACTGTGGTATTCAAACATATTTTGTGGTGTATTGCGGGGTGCTTTGGAGATGGTGCAGATGCAGGTCGAAGCACACTTCATCAGTGATGTTTTGAGAGGGAACGATTCGACTGAGATGAGGATATCTTTGATCCGGTACATTGATGATGAGATGCCAATGGATGACGAATAATGGAATGTATACATGGACTGGAGTTGGGCGTTTGGCGAGATATGGTCGTCTTTATTTGATAGTAGCATTATATTGCAGGGTATTGCCTACTACTAATAAGAATAGAAACGATTGCGAGTAAAGCTATTTTAGCCTTGTCTCTCTCTTCGACTTATTACTGTTATTAAAGCTAAATATTAATTATACTTTAAACCATGCCTATTATAGCAAAGTAGCCTATCTAATTAGAGAGTAATTCTAATCTAAGATAAGTCTTTACTATTTCTCTAAAGAAAACTTTAAAGAACTTATAATAGGTAGATTAAAGGGGAAGAAGTATGTTTTATTAAAAGAGAGTTTAATATCGACCTTTAATATGCAGACTGTTAGATCTTTTTAGACGTTTTCTACTACTGTTTTCTCGCTAGGCGTACGCTAGGTATACGGGCGGAAGCCTACTATCCCGCACACGCCTCCCTCTCGCAGGGAACTACAACTACTTTGCTCCCCTTTACCTCATCAAACCCCAGCTAGGCCAGGCAACTCGCCTACACTACACCCTCCTCGCCTTCACCACCCGTACGCAACCCAGTGCAGTCTCAGTCCTCACCCTTTCCCCCTCCTCCTCCCACCTCCTCCTCCACCTCCTCCTCCTCCTCCTAGACTCCCCCAACTTGTTAGATCCTCACGGCCCAAGTTCAGTGCCGTCTAGTTCAATCAACCCACGTCAACCTTTCCCATCGCTCTGCTGTGACGCCAAAACCCAGCGAATGACAAGCGCCCGTGGCTCATTACCCGCCGAATTCACTTGCAGCGAACCACTCACGTTGTAATCTCCAGGAAAGTCCCAATATAGCAGGCTACCGACTTCTTGCTCTTTTATCCTGCCCCTCCACCATTCCCTTGCCTTGCCCGACCTTGCCATACCACTCTGCGATACACCCTCGACACCCTAACCAGACCAGACTTCGTACATGCCAACCGCATCCATCCATCGCTCTCGCTCGTCCATTTGCACGCGAACACTGCACTGCACTTCCCACCACGGCTTGGATGCGTTGACGATCGACCTCGACCTCAACCTCAACCACCAACATCAATCGCGAGAAAAGAACTGCTGCCGCTATGAATTGAGGCAGCTGTGCGTGACCGACAAACCTCACGATGCTTATGACAATCCGAACTAACGGCATATTTCCTGATCAGACGAGTACGCAACCATTCAGCAACTATACCCCCAAATCGAGTCATATCCCCGAATCAGTCGTACAATACACCGAAAACAGTCCGCGACAATCTTCATCGCCCCTTCGAACACAAAACTACCTGTCCTCCAACTCTTCTCACGATCCTTTTGCACCAGCCCAGAGGTCCAGGTCATCGGTAAGGCGCAGATCACCGCCTGTGATGAACGGACTCTTGGGAAACGCGCCGCAACCAGTGATGTATGTGCGGGCGCTCTACGACTACGAGGCAGACGATCATACAAGTTTGAGCTTCCACGAAGGAGACGTGATACAGGTTATTACACAGTTGGAGAGCGGTTGGTGGGATGGGGTGATCAATGGAGTTCGAGGCTGGTTCCCCAGCAATTATTGTCAAGTGATTGCGAACCCAGATGACTCTCTGGAAGACCCCCAAATAGGATCGAGAGGGAACACGGATGATGAAGCGGAGGACGATGAATCGGAGGATTATGATGAGCAATATGACGACGAAGAAGGCGACGGTGATTCAGAACGGGACGATTTATCCCAACTGCCGATTGAGGGCATGGTCAATGGCACGAGTAACGAACGCACGAGGGCCGATTTCTGGATTCCACAAGCTACTCCCGATGGTAGACTATTTTACTTCAATACGGAGACAGGCGAGAGTAGTATGGAACTTCCTTTGGAATCGCCTTCATCCGCCAACGAAAATGGACCTCGGAATCGCATGAATGTTAACATTCCAGAGAAAACCAGACCGCCACCCGAAATGATGGCTCGAGGCTATATGCAAGATGAAGACGACGAATCCGAAGGGAACTCTGCATCTGAACTTGAGGGTGAAAATCTGATGCTCGCATCTCAAAGTTCTATGGTATAGTTACTCATCCTGTTTTAAAATCACGGTTGCTAACCTTAGGATAGCCAAGAAAACGACGCTCGAGGGTCTCCGAGGGCATATCACCAGCGACCTCTATGGACTCGATCAACGACACCTCTCCTGGTAGCCGAGCACGCGCCGACCCATTCACCAACTCCAACCTATCCATGGTGACTTCGATGCCTATCATCGGTCCCTCGACGACTTCCTTCACAAACCCCGCACTTGGTCCCCCGCATGCTGCTACACTTCCTCGGTCATTCTTCGACGATGGTTCACAGGCTCCTTTGACATGGAATAGACTAGTGGCCAACATGAAAAGGGCAATTGACCGATACCGAGAATCCATAATCAATGGCGACCGATCGGAGTATGTACGACGAGCGGAAGATATATCTGATCACCTCCGGTTGCTCCTCGCCGCTGGGTCGGGAACGACGGATAATCACTCTGGCCAGCCATCTATCATTTCGACCAACAAGGCATTATACCCACATTTCAGAGATATGATGTCCAAATTTTCCAAGTTAGTTATCTCTTCACATATTGCTGCCGCAGACTGGCCCAACGCAGAATCATATCAAAAATGTCTCCAAGAAGCAGATGGGGTATTGCAGGGCGTCTTTAGTTATGTCGAAGTTGCAAGACAGCAGCGAGGAGAGGATATCCCCCGACTTTTGCCTGGATTTGTTATTGGCAGTACAACTGGTGGGAGCTGGCAGAATAATGGACTTGGGTCTCGAGATCCCCTTAAATCGAACTTTCTCGATGAAGAGGAGGCTCAACAAGAGCCATCGGCAACCCTGGATGCCAAATTGATGGAGCGACTGGACGATTTAAAGCGAATGTTGACCTCCAGCATAAGAAAGCTGGATGAGCATCTTGTCGTGACTGAAAAAATCATTACACCATACAAGCATGAGCTCATCGGAAATAACGTTTGCTCAGCAGCAAAGAAGGTGCTTGAAATGTTCAAGCCCTGGGTGTCAACGGTGGAATCAATTAATCTTTCATTACTTGGAAATGCTTTCCAAAATCCTACATTGGTAGATTTTGCTGCATACAAACAAAGCTTGTATGATAACATTTCAGATTTAATAATTGGCTGCCAGGCGGTAGCTGGTCCTTTGGGTGATGAATGGGCAGAAGTTAGGGGAGAGTCCCTAGAGGGCAGGCTGAGCTATGTTCGACACTGTGCAAAACAACTGAAGACCAACTCATCACATATTGTATTTTCACTTCAACTTCTGGGTGAACAAGTACAGATGGCTACACAACAAGAGAACCAGAACCGATCTCTCCCTCCGCCCGAAGAACCCCGACCAAGAGACCGAACCAATAGCATACCCTATGTGCATCACCAGCGAACCGAATCCAGAGGTCTTCGGCCAGGTTTGGCAGTAATATCCCAAACACCATCTTTCTCTGGTGATAGTTCAAAGATTAACAAGTTTTTCGGGGAAGTACCCAGAGAAACCAGAGGAAACAACCCAGACGATCCTCCAGACTGTCTCAAGCTTGATCACGAGGAAGATATCTCATATGATACTAAGACTACTCCACCCCAATTGAAAGGTGGAACTCTTTTGGCATTAGTTGAGCAATTGACTAGACACGACAAACTGGACTCCAATTTCAACAACACATTCCTTTTAACTTATCGATCGTTCACATCGGCTCGGGAACTTTTCGAATTTCTGGTTAAGCGATTCCAAATTCAACCACCAGAAGGAATGGCTCCGGGAGATTATGAAACTTGGAGGGATCGCAAACAAAAACCCATCAGATTTAGGGTGGTTAATATTTTGAAGAGTTGGTTCGACAACTTTTGGATGGAAGATCAAAGTGACGATACCAAGGCTCTCATTCGTGATGTTTACACATTTGCCAGGGACACAGTCAAAACAACCGAAACCCCTGGGTCTGGACCATTGATGACAGTTTTGGAACAACGCCTACGAGGCCAGGATCCAACAGCCAAGAGACTCGTCTTGACACTCAGTCAATCCACCCCACAGCCGATCATGCCCAAAAATATGAAGAAGCTCAAGTTTTTGGATATTGATGTTACCGAATTTGCGCGTCAACTTACAGTTGTTGAATCAAAGCTTTACGGCAAGATCAAGCCTACAGAATGCTTGAACAAGACATGGCAAAAGAAAGTTGGGGAAGGGGCTCCTGAGCCTGCGCCCAATGTCAAGCTCCTAATTCTTCATTCCAACCAATTGACCAACTGGGTAGCGGAGATGATTTTGACACAATTGGACGTCAAGAAGCGTGTGGTGGTAATCAAACACTTTGTTCAGGTCGCAGATGTAAGTTCGATGTTGTGGCTTCTTCCTAGTAAAATTCTAACTTCCGCAGAAATGTCGACAACTTAACAATTATTCCACCCTTACTTCCATCATATCAGCTTTGGGTACAGCCCCAATCCATCGTCTCAAGCGCACTTGGGACCAAGTTCCCGCTAGAACCCTCACTGTTCTCGAGTCTATGCGTAGACTTATGGGTAGTACGAAGAACTTTGGTGAATACAGAGAAAGCTTGCATCTCGCCAATCCACCTTGCATACCCTTCTTTGGTTAGTAGCACGATCTCCATTTAGCCACCCAATATACTTATTCATATAGGTGTCTATCTTACCGATCTCACATTCATCGAAGATGGTATTCCATCGATCATCAAGAAATCTGCACTAATAAACTTTGCAAAGCGCGCCAAGACTGCCGAGGTTATTCGCGACATTCAGCAATATCAGAACGTGCCTTATCCACTTCAGCAAGTAGTTGAACTTCAAGAGTATATTTTGAGCAATATGCAAGCGGCAGGAGACGTGCATGAGATGTACGAGAAGAGTCTGGCGGTAGAACCCCGTGAGCGTGAGGACGAAAAGATAGTGAGGTATGTCAGATTGCAGCCAGCCGCATACTATAGCAACCTCATGCTTTGAGAGTTGCTGGCAAAATTGAAATGCTTGCAAGTTATCCTTGAACCAAGAAACGTGCTTACAATATGTGTTCGGATAATAGGGTCTTGGCCGAATCAGGGTTCCTATGATCAACCATTATCACCGCAACCACCACGCCAGCCTTACGCTACACGCAAAGGCCGCGATCTATCGACCTCTACCCGCACTAGCGGCACATTTTAATGGCTGTACGATACACATATTTCCGCTACACTAATGCAGATTCGCCATATGCGCACAAAAAGCTGGATCCGTTTCTTAGTATTGCAACCTCACCACACCATTTTTCCTCAATACCCGGCATGTTTCCCTCAAGTTGAGATCCTAGACAGGTTTCACTAGCTTTGGAAATTTTAGCTTTTGCTCGTTCCAATTAGCCGCCAGCGCACCAATCATATAGATGGCATTGCTCAATTCTTGCGATATTTTCTCTACTTCTTTCCTAGCACAATCTCGTGTTACTTTTCCCCCTCACTCTCTGCTTCGCGCACCGAGTTATACAAATATTTACCTCCACATGGAGGATGGACCATGGCGTTTCGATGACTGGGTTTGGTCGACATTTATGGATTTTTTCGTCTCGTTTCTTTTTTTTTTGAAAGCAGGCAAACGGGGTACGATTTAATTTGGCTTTCACGTGGACACGAGTTTGAGATATATGAGCTCCCGAGGCTGTTTTGTGGCTTGGAATGAAATGGTTTGTGGTGGTTGCAAAATTTGGGAGGCTGAACTGAGAAGATGTTTTGAAAGGGAAGGAAGAGCCGAGAAAGGGAGATGAAACGGACAGGAAAGGGATTGCGACAACGTTTTGGTTTGTTCTTCAAATAGGATATATTTTTCTTCTTATACTACTTTGAGAGATCATAACTTGAACCAGATAGAAATGTTTTTTATTTGAACGATGTTTTCTTCCTGGCCAATTCTTATTTGGGTGGCGCTGTTTTCTGTGATCATCTGCTCTGTCTGCCCTTTTACCGTTGCTGCTTTGTTGGGTGGCATAATTTCCCGGCCTAGATGGTAGTATGGTTTTGGCGGCGCGCGCGGGATATTGATCCGGATGAAAAGGTTGTGTGCCACACCATCTTTTTGTTGGAATTGAAGGGGCATAGGTCTTGTTTATTTTCCGGACGAGATGATCGAGACGAGGCTAGGCGAAGCGTGTGTGTGGTGGGAGGCGGTGAGGTTGTTTTGTTAGCGGAGGAAGGGAGCGGGCTGGCGACGCTTTCGAGCGCTGAGTTTATGTAGGTTTTGGGCAGATGTGAAAGTGGATTATGCCGGTAGTGGAAGAGCTTGTTTGCGGGGTGCAGCATGGTGTGTTGGAGAAGTTCGTGAGACTCGATGTGGCTGTCACTAATGGACTAGGTAGCGGTCAAAGAAGCTATAGGTATTTAGGGCGAGGTGTAGTGGGTACCGAGAACAAGCTCACCGGGAAGCATGAATCCTTGAAAACCCTTGATTTTTCAAAGAGCAATTTCCGAGAAGAGTCTAAACTAGTTAGTCATTTACAGCTAGAATAAACTTCTTACTTCCTGCTTGCTGGAGTACAATAGCAAAATAGCTAAAGACCTAGGCTCCCTTGGGATCGCCTGGGGGGTGGTAGAGTGTCGATGTTGGGGAACTTTCCATCGAGATACAAATGAATTTTGGAGAGGAAAGGGCAGCTGAATAGAGCTACGAGTAGATCTCAAAGCTTGAGTGGTGATCCATCTAGGAGGTCCCAAACTTTGAGACTTCTTGGTTTTGCATGCCGGTAGTGGGGGATTATCCTTTAGGTGTGGAGGGGAAGATCAGTTCCTGTTACTCATCGAGTAAGTGGGGAGTTGATCTCCCTGGTCAAGGAGAGGAACTTGGTGGTAGATCATGAAAGACCTGGGGTGACAACAGGAATGCGCAGATAGTAGCTGTAGGGTTTGCAACCCAACGTGTTGAAAGAGGAGATCATTGCATGAGGTGGGCAGTCTGTTGGGTAGAAGAGCTATGTGAGGGGAAGAGAGTTTACAATATCGATACCGTTACATCGAGGAGGAGTTGGGTACCATTCTGTACACGCGGATAATTATGTGCAGGTGGAGATCTGGGGTGCATATGTGAGGTGCATTTTTCTGTGTGAAGTTGTTGGAAGAGCACGTGGTTCAGGAAAATTGTTAGTGAGCGTCTAGACGGAGGGCGATTTGGTATTTGGATGAAGTGAGAGGGTGTTGTGGGTTGGTTCATGTTTGGATGGAAAGTTAGGAGGCTGAGCTTGGAAGGTGACGAGTCTTCTGTATATAGCCGTTGAAAGATGGGGAAGACTAGAAGATTGGGAATATATGGAAAATTTACTTTGAATTAGAACTACGAGAATGAAAGGAGCTGTGAGCGCTGCGTTTGGGAGGAGATACCCTCACTATTTCTAGGGCCTATATTACAAATTAGAAGAGCTACAAGAGCAGTACTATCTTTTCTATGGTTGGCAATGTCGTCTAAACTCAACCCACCTCGACCCCTTCCCTTCCTAACCTCTGGAGCATTCCACTATTCTATCACTCAATGTCGATTGCCTCTATACTGATCTCGACTTACTCAACCTCAACTTTCTAACCCATCGGTTTTGTTATCAACGTGACATTAGAATAATACAATAAAGTTGCAGATGCACGAAGAATTGTAGGTTAATGTAACATGCCTATTAGATGGTGCCATTTGCGATTACAAGGGTATCTTGTAAAAGTGTGAACCTGATTACTATTTTCTGGCTAGCTGGGTATATTTCTCAACAATGAGTACTTTCAATAATTCGGGAAAAGACTGGAAGTTTTTCGGTTGGTTGAAATAATTAGACATAGGTCAGCTTTGTTTACATGATCTGCAACTAGGTCCAATGTCGCTCTGCATTGGGAGGAGTATTTGGATCAGATTTTTAGGATTAGACTGGTAGGTTTGAGGTATAGAGTCACTGCCGTGTACCTAAGGTTGTTAGTATTTTCGATATAGCATGGGGAACCTATATCAAAAACCGTCCTTGGTTCAGCATTACCCATGCGTTGAATTTAGCCTGGCAGCTTATTTTGGAAGCTGCGGGGGAAGAAAGGTGAGACCAAGCACTTGGTGTGACAGAAGTTGGGATTGAATCATTTCAGGCTGATTTTTTGGGATTTTTGGGACTGGGAAGTTGTATGAGAGGAATGACTTGGGATGCAGATAATTTTGAGAGTTTTTATAAGAAGCGATTACTTTTTAGGACAGGGAAAATTTGAGCAGGGACATTTCAAAGGATGCCACTGGCAACCTGCGGTTCCCACGTTTATGTTGCTGTAAAGGAACTATTCTCAACCCTTTAGAGCTCAAATACAAATAAGAACAAGATATTCAGAACCCGGTTGAAAAAAAGCGATGAGCGAACGAAGGAAATGTTTTGGATTGGACTGAGTGATATACTTACCCCTTTGATTGGTAGCGAGGTCACACAGATGTGGGGTACTCGAGCTCTTACACACGGAATGTTTACTTCCGAAAACTTAGGATCAACAAATGCGGAGTTTTAAGGTGGGTTTCTATAGAGGGGGACCCGTCTCCTTTACTATACTTTGGCTGAAAATAAATTCCCTGAAGCAAACCCATCTTTGCCAAAGTCCCCCCCCTCAAAGTAGAGCTCAATCAATCAACGGATTTTTAAAGGCTTATTGTTATTAACTTCGCATTGACATTTGTAATTTGAGTGAAAGTGACTCCTTTGTCACTATCTAGATCCAAGAAATATCCTGAATATATCTTAAGTGGAGGAGAAGAGATAGAGCGTCAAACAATAGCTGCGTAGTTTTGATTTTATTAACGTTTGCAAAGGGGTAAGCTTTCTTTCCGTGGACAATAGAATTGGAAGTAATTACAAAGCATCTTCCAGGACCATCAACCTACATAGCTGGAACAGTCAAGTTCAAAATTCCCAAGATATTTTGTATTCTCCTAGAAAGAAAGGTTACCACCATTGCTAGGATTGCAGAAGATAGAAGTGCATTATAGACTGGGCTGCGACCGATTATCAACCACGTCTAGAAGAGTTGTCATCGCGAGTTCCTTTCTAAGTGGTCGAACCACCGGACTTGTCTGAATGAACCCCCAAGACTATTATTTGTGAACAAGAGTGTGTTTTAGGAAAGGCTTGAGTCTTTGGAGAGGTCGCTTCCTCAACAATCCACTTCTCAAATTACAAAAGGGAGGGCAGTGCTGCCGGTTTCTCAAACAAGCTGGTTAGAAAGTTAATAGTACCTACCTAGATAACAATTATATTCACCACACAACAACAATCTCACTACAAGGTATTAAACTACCTTCACTTCGAAACATCCCTACTCTCCGTCACCAAACTTATCAACTGCTAAATCAAGCTATACGCCTCGCTCTCCGAAAACACCTATTCGGAAAACTACTTCGGCGACCTAAAAATAATGGCACTCAAAACCCCATCCCTCACACCCTTGACAATATCTCCTCTACCCTCTACCCCCTACCCCCCTACAAACCTTACCACACACCACCCAAACCCCCAGCCCAAAAACCAAACTCAAAGATCGACAAAAAACCCATCCCACAAACCCCGATAGAATCCTTCAAAAACACGAGTACAACCTCGGAAACCCTCTAACAGTTAGTAAGTAAACCATGAACATGCTTTCAAACCACCTCCCTACCACAACGCCCCCCGTCACAATCTTCCACGAATAATCTCTCCCACGTGGCCAGCTAGGCAAGGCAAGTTTGAGGCGGGGAATGATGGACGGGAAATGCCATGCATGAAAAGGATCGATCAGCTTACCGACCTTACCTACCCTACTACGTCCTTACATCATTAACCTGCATTACTGTACTTACTGTACCACAACACGGAGTTCTTGGTTGGTATGGGAGTTAGCTCCGTCGAAGTAAGACTGAAGTAGAACGGAGATGTACTGTAGTTGTACGAGTATGGTTGAAGGTAGATAGAATCGAGGGGCGTAGATATCTGGAATAGGATGGTAGGAAGAGATAAGGAATTGGGAGGTGCGTGGTTATTCGTTAGGCTGGATTTATATTTCATTTCTCGTTTTTTTTTGTGATATACTTTACACTCCCTATACAGAATCTTCCAAAGACGTCACCAAACACCACACAAAACCACAACCCTAATTCCTCAACCAACTAACTCTCTAACATACTTACTCCCTCAACCCAACCATCCTGCAAGTACCTACAATCAAGGCACTACAGTGTAACGGCAATGCCCGGATCAAGCTTCCTCCGTGCCACACCTCCACACCTAGTTGTCATGTACTCGTACGGCACTTTCCTCACTCCCTCTCCCTGTCACATACGCAATCCCCAATCGCATAAATTTCCCAAATAGGATGTCAAGAAAAACTACCTTCACTTCATTAAGGTTACTTTACTTGTATACGAAATGCGAAAGGCGAGAGGCGAGAGGCGAGAGGCTAGTAACGTCGAAATACGAGTATGGTGGGGTGAGGCCGTGAAGGTGAGTGGAACTCGATAGGTAGAACCAGATAGGGTACGAGTATGAAAAAGGCACCTCGGGGATGTCATCTCGCATGTAAATACTTACAGTACCACTCAAAAATTATCACGGGAAGTGATCGCCCGAGATATTGATTTCCCGATTTCCCACGAGGGATAAAGACACAATACAACGTAGAGAGGGGGGGGGAGAAAAGCGTGGGGTACTTACTGTACATGTGAAAAACGTGGGATAGAGGGTAGGGGTTTACATTTAGATTGCCAGACCATATTCAGATAACAAGTAGATATCTGATTAGAACTTCTCGAATAGGCTTTAATTTCTCAATTGTAACCCAATGAATAACAACGGAGCGACTCGCACAATCTCACCATTTCCATCCCTCCCATACGGTTAAAACCCGGATAAAAACAAACACCAACCAACCACTCACATTGTTAGAAACGAGACATTTCAGAGCTGAAGAAAGCTGAGATCTTTGACGCCCTTACTTGAATCTTCTGCCTACAGAAAATGACTTCGAGACTCATGAAAAACTGCTCATTTTCCAGTTGCAGAGTTGTGAACTAATGATTCTGAGATCTGAAGATAGCGGGGAACCAACAATCAGGCATGCTGCGCCGCTCCTCGCAAAAGCTGACCGCAGACGGCTTCAAAACTACGCCGGCGCTCACAGCCTTTTCTTTTCGACTTGTCTTTTTGGAAGAATGTTCCAAAAAGATTTGATGGTTTCATCTGCAGAAAAAGAGAACTGAAAATCGAAAGATAGGAGGAAAAGAAGTGTTGTAAATGACTAAGAAGAAAATCTTTATGTTTTGATCTATGTACCTACTTTCAGAGAGTAACTTGCTGACTTTGATACAGATAGATGCGACCTCTTCTTGTCTTTCAGTTGCGCATCAAAAATTGAAAATCGAAAGACGGAAAAAGAGCAGGAAACGACAAGACGGATCCTCCGGAAAAGAGGAGGACGCTTGCTCGTAGCTGAAGAGAAGAGGAATTCGCGAGGTCTTTTCAGCAATGGAATTTTCGCAGTACTTGGGAATGATGCCAAGCGGAAAAGACCTTGGGGAGAAGAGTCATCTAGTACAAAGCAACCATATCACTGTACTTGTGAGTTGGTTGCCAGGTACTGGAGGTATTTTCGCCTTCTGCTGGTTTGAAATAGAGGCTTGTACCAGTAAGGCTCTGAAGAACCGTGAGGCCCAGCGCTGGATGTTCCTGTTGCATTGAGCTTCGGGAACCCAGAAATGGTGATCCCTTGAGGTGCCATGTCCACCGAATCGCAACGCTTTGGAGAGACTTGAGTTCCGGAGCTTGCTCGCAACTCCCCTGACTTCGCGATTTTTGTTGGTTGATTAATTTGTCTCGATGCCATTGTCCGTTCTGCCATTGCGACTGATTGTTTCGTGTGTCTTCTCTTCTCCTATTCATTGAAGAGGGTAGCCGCCCAGAATTCATCCAGACGAGTCGAAACAAATGCACCTCCTCTTTCGTCCGTCGACGATGCGTAAAGCCCTAGTCCAGCAGGCATTTATTTTTATTTTTGGAGAAGTTTCCTTCTGTGAGGGGCTGCGCAAACGCATCTCGATTATGCGAACAGGGAGGGGATCTGGAAGCTGTTTCAAAACATGGTTTTGCTGTCGATTCTCGATTTGGCAGTTGCCTTTCGTGCAAGTGATGGGGAGAAAGTTGGAACTGCTTTGAAATCAGTAATTGATTTGCCTGGGAGAAATACTCGGTACTGATAGACAGAGAAAGGCAGATCAACTCTGAATGCAGCCACCCAACTCTACCCCACAATGTGGCGCATGGGTAAGATGGAGATGAGATGGAACATTCATCCCACCTCTGACACCTCTGCAGCCCAATTTCACGGCTGTTTCCAGTCCACCGAGAGGCCGTCCGGCAGCTTCCCCTGAATTTCCGAACTTCTTCATCTTCCAGTTCTGCCAAGGATACCGAGAGATCCGAGGAAAGCAGGGATCAGGCGACTTGGGCTTGGAAGTTGGAAAGCGAGTTTCTCTTCCTTTCATCTGTCTCGGCTCGGCTCCAAACCGGGAGATCAGAACAACATCAATTTGTTGGTCTTCGGATTAAATATCAGGGCAAGGCGGCGGGGTGGCTCCTGGCATCTTGCATGAACTCTGCTGTGAGCTAAAAGTCTTGAGGGAAAGTTGTTGACATGATTGGCCTATTGAATCTGGTTTGCCCCTCATTTAATCGCGTGGGCCAAGACATATTAAGATTATGCCTAGCGTTTGCCACTTTGTGCAAGAATTCATCATCATACTTCTTGATGAAATTTCATGGTTGGAAATCATTCCTCAAATGTTTGGAGCCAGTCACTGGGTGTGGTCACTGTGGTCAAGAATCTAAGGATCTACTTCTGACCAATGGGGTACCATACCACTTCATTTGATCTAATACAGTCTGCTAGTCCATTCTTCTTCCATGCGCGAGTTCTCCCAAAGTTGGAAGAAGAAAATAACAAGCAAAAGAGCAACGTTGCTCCGTACATCCTTCTCTTAACTGCTTCTCTTATGCGGGGAGAAATCAAGTGTTGGAGGCAGGAGAAATCCTTAAATTTCGATAGGCAATTGAGAATACGACAAACGTCATTTATGATTTGTCAAAAGAATGAGATTTCATCTGTGCTCTCCACTGCTCTCGTGTAGATTTTAACCTCAATATCTGACCCATGCCCTACCGTATTCTTGGAATATCTCAATCTCCGCAAATACATTGAGCCGTTCGTATTTGTTCTAGAAACCACCGCACGTCCGTTGTCTTTCATTCTGATTGATCCCCCTCCTGTTCACAAGTGCTACAGCTAGCTGGTTCAGGTTACTGAATGGCGTCGTTGGTGGAGGATCACAAAACCGTTGGAGGACGGGAATTCTTTCCAACGGTTGCTATGCGTAGCCAAGAAGTGGCTTAACAAGCGAACTGTGGTACCTGAGATGGCAACACAGAAATGCTGAGCAACGTGAAAGGACATTTGACTCTTGACACGTAAATGTAGACATCCTTTGGCGTCTGCTGTGAATGGAGTCAGAACAGTGGCTGTTCCTCCTTACTTTACGTACCTGGGTACACATCAGATGACAACTCACTCCGCTCAATGAATTAATTGACAATGAATTGACAATGATCATCCAAGGCTCAGCTGAGGATGGGTAAACACTGGTCTTTTCTATTTTTCCTACAAGTACTTCTTCATACAATATATTTTAGATAAAAAGAGAACCCCTCATCCCTACCTAACAAGGTTGCTGCTGCACTCACTCACCAGCTTCCCCCTGCCAAGGATAGCCGACAGTTGTAGCAGCCCCTCTCTGAACATCTGCTCTTTCCCCATCAAAGCACGCGACCCACCCTTGGTAGAATTTGGCTCTAGCTCTGGCTCCACCACCGCAACTTTCCATTCTCCCTCTCTTCAACTCAAAACCACATCCTCATCCTCCAACCACCACCAGGAAACCAGGCGAGATCAAGAGATCGATTACAGACCAAGTGTGCGGTACAAAGTCACACCAGAAATACAAAACATCCCTGTGTGAAGAAAAGTCAAATTACAGCTGTATCCTTCAGAGCTGCATCGGCGAGACGCATATCAACAACTTCCCTGCCTGGGTAACAACCGCCTTTGACCATATACCTACTCAACCTCAACCTCAGCGACAACCACCTCTACAAAACCACCAATTACCGCCTACCTCCCTCCTAATGCGTACCATGGCAGTCGCACAGATGGCAACATCACCAATTATCTCCTTGCTCCTCACCATGGTCACTTTCTTGGCTACGCCTATTCTGGGTGACTGCGAGTGTGGCTACACCACTACCGTCAAGACCTCGTCGCCTTCCACCTACCTCTTCACAGATATCATGGAATCAGATTTCTTCCACATTAATGACATCGCCAAGGATACCGACTGGCAGCGACAAAATTTCACTCAGACTCCTGAATCTGGTCGTGGTACTTATGGTATGTAAACCTTCATCTTCAACTCCGCCCTCTCAAAGCCTGGCGCATACTAACCAGCTGATCTGTAGGAATCAACTACACCATTGGGCAGACCTACTCCAACCCCATCACGGACCACAAGAATTGGACTGGCCCAGGCAAACTAGGTGGCGACCCAGGACTGGAGCTCACTGTCGATGGTGGAGTCCCAGCTGATGGCTATGTCAAGACTGCACAAATTGTTTCCAACCGCACCGATCTTGTATGGGGTACTTATCGCGCATCAATCAAGTTGAGCGCAGCTAAGGGAACATGCGCTGCGTTCTTCTGGGTATGATTACATGCACCTCTCATGTTACAATGCACCCTGCTAACACTCATTCCAGTACTTCAACAACAGTCAAGAGATTGATATGGAATTCTTGTCCTCTGAATTCAATGCCGCCAATAACTCTTACCCAGTCAACCTTGTTTTGCAGTCGGCAGAGTCAGTCAAGAATGGCTTCAATGCCGTGGGCACAAATAACTATGTCGTTGCCAACCTACCATTCAACCCAACCACTGCCTTCCACGAGTATCGATTCGATTACGTACCCGGTCACATTCTCTTCTACGCCGATGGAACTGTTTTGGCTACCTTCAACACCTCTACTGCTCCCTTCGAGCCTGGTCATTTGATTCTCACCCACTGGAGTAATGGCAATCCTCTATGGTCAAGCGGGCCTCCCGAGTCAAACGCGACCATGTCGGTGGGCTACGTCAAGTCATATTTCAACTCCTCAACATCCGACCGCCAGGGTAGTTGGGCAAAGAGATGCAAGGACCCGTCTGCCGCAGGAGCAATTTGCGCCATACCCGATCAAAATGTCTCGCCGGATCCTGCCGTTGCTTCCGGGGACACCACCGCCGCAAACACTTATTTCTTCAGCGACAGTCCCGCACAAACAGTCAACCAAACCGTTTACAAGAAGAGCGGGGGCTCAAGGACAACATCTTCATACTCATTGTTGATGTCAACATTCATGCTGATGGGCATGAGTTCGTTAGTTCTTTGAGTGCAGTTGCAATTTCGATAAATTTCACAACAAGATCTCTGATTCATTCCCTTTCCTTGTATCGTTTTAGACGTGGCTGGTAATTAATTTGGGCGGACGCTACGCTGAAGCCAAGGCAAATCCCACCCTACATACAGGATTAATAATTTTTTGAGGAATGGTTCTTATAATGTTTTTTGATTTTTCGATCTTGATTCCTTTGGTTTTTTCTACCACGGCAAGATACCATACTGGCGGCGTTTTTTATTGTAACTGGCGTATTAAGGGGCGGGCGTGGCATTGGGAATGGCATACGACTTGAGCATTTTCAGGGAAAGAACACATGGATGGAAGACACGTGGATGATGGATGGAACTTTTTTCTTCCTGTTGAACAACTCTCTATTTTCTTCAGTACATAGAAAGATACCCACAAGGATGAGAAACGATGGGGTGGAGGGGCGTACTTGGTAGCCCACTGGTTTTACAGCTTTGTACCTTTTTTCTTTTCTTTCTGTGCTGCCTACTTAATTCTTATTTATAAGAAGGATGGGGGGTTTGCTAGATGGATGAGGGATCGATACTGAGACTTTGAGGGGAACTTGAGAAGGGGAAGATAATGACCACAAGTTAATTTGAAAGAGATACAACAAATCCAAGAATTCAAACATATGATGATTTGATGAGCACTTTGTGATGATCTCTTTAGTGAACGAGATGTGTTGTCGGGATGATTAGATGTGCGCCTCTCCGCCTCCACTGTACTGTGTCCAGGGGTAAAATCATGACCGTCCGCGAGATGGTGAAAAAATTTCGTTTATCGATGAGGGACACGAGACGGAAGCTTGGGTCCCGGTCGAGTCCGCTCCGGGTCTCGTAGATGTCTTGGATTCTTTCTCTTGGGGTTATTCCCTTTCGCACTGCCCTTTTCGGCCTTCGCCTTGTGTCAAGGACTCGCGAATCGAGATGATTGATCAAATTCAGTTAAGAGAGGATCGATTATCAGATGGGGTCGTCGGGGGATTTTGAAGTTGGATTTGTTTGAGCTTTTTTCAGCTCGAATTTTTCTTTTGACCGTCGCGAGGAGCCTCTTACACGTAAGCATGCTTTTGACTCGTGTTTGTTTATTTTTCCCCACAACTTTCTTTTTTCCTGGATGGGAATGGATGGGGGGGGGGATAGATTGTAGGTAATCTCCGGGCCTTGACGAGCTTGGAATTTGATGAGGGGAGGGGTATGACGAGCTTGAGCTTGGGATTTGAGGAGGAGAGGCGAGGGGAGAGAAAGGAACAGGTGTTATTAGGTTTTTGAGTGGAGGTACTGGATGGGGCGAGGTTGAAATAAAGTATGTCTGTCACTCTGTCTACTTTCGTTGGAAATGTGAGTGAGACATTGAGTTGAGCTGAGGGTTGAGATTGAAATTGGGATATCACGTGGATGAGAAAGTTAGGGACTTCCCCGGGCCCGTCACCGAGGACTTGGAAATAGGTGGCGGTTGAAATATTCCTGCTCTTGCCACGTAGGCCGTTGTGATATTCCTTTCCTCGAACTGGAGAATTGGAAGATGCTGGAAAACGTGATCGTGATGGCGGGGTAGGAATTGATGGCTTGGCGAGGTGATGGTTGGAGATGTTTGCACTGTTGAGCCACGGATCTTTTATATACTGAGCTACTTCAATTCTGTTCTACCACCTTGGGGAGTTTTGTTTGAGCTTGGGGTACTGTGTGTTGAGGGCAAGGAAGAAGAAGACACGTTGAGTTGAGTTGAATTGAAGAATACGAGTGAGTCATTGAGGCTGAGTCTGGGTTTCTCGGTTTGAAGTCAGAGATTGGAGATTGGAGATTGGAGATTGGAAATCGAAGGTTTGATGGAGAAAGGTGTTCAAAAGTTGGATTCACCTAGGACAGGAATAGAGAGGGGGAAACGACGGGACGTTTACGTGTTCATTTTCCCCCGTCACCTTTTGAGAGGCAGAGTGTCGATTTTCGGTGTGGAATCTAGGAGCTCTTGACGGAGTATAAGAAAGGAAACAAGTGCTCTTTTTCGAAACATATCATTCAGTTGTTTCCCCCACCTCCTGCCTTACGCACTTCTTCTGTCTCTCAATCTCCTTTTGCTATCCCTCTCAATAAATACTCTTTTCTAGCACGCATATCACAAAATGGCATCGACTATGGAACCTCAACTCCCTCAATTCTCTCCGCAATCTCTTCAACCATCACGACGACGACACCACCTGGTGGTTTTCTCGGGAGGAAGCGCGGCGAATAATCTGGTGGATATATTTGGTGGGATTGTGGGGGCGGATGTGGGGGATGAGGAGGGGAGGGGTGGTTGTTTGAGTTAGTGAGTACACGCTTTTATATTCTTTGGTTATTTCTCAAGTTCAGTTGCGGGGGTTTTGATTTTGGTTTGAGCTTTCCTCTTTGACCAATGTGTTTTAGCCCGATAGTGTAAGGAAGAGGTGTATCTGGCTATTGGTGCCGTACGATTGCATCTCTCGTCTATTTTTTCCTTGGGGTACACTCTAAATATTCACATGTCTATTCTTTTACTCCTCTTTACGGAATGGCTAGCCAGTGTTCAGTGTTGGACACTCACTATGCAAGGTCTTAGCGGCGAAAGAGGAACTTTTGTTTCCTAGAAATTTTGGATTTGAACGGGTTTGAAAAAAGGGGTAGAGAATAATACTAATTTTTATTTCAGTATCATCCCAATCTCCGATAATGGCGGAAGTTCGAGCGAGCTGATTCGAGTCTTTGGAGGACCGGGGATTGGTGATGTTAGGAGTAATTTTGTCTTATGCCCTTTTGTGTTTCTCGATACTAACATTCGCCAGGTCGTCTTGTTCGTCTCATCCCCTCGTCCCCCAACTCCCCCTCAACAACCGCAATGAAGATCTTCTTCAACCACCGCCTCTCCTCACAGCCCGCAGAGGCACGAGAAGAATGGCACCAAATAGTAGAAGGCACCCACCCTCTCTGGCAAAATATTCCCTCCCAAAAACTCGAACTCATCCGCTCATTCCTCAACACCATAAATCTTGAAATCCTCAAACGAACCCGTCCATCCTCATTCTTCAACTTCCAAACTGCTTCCGTCGGAAATCTGTTTTTGACAGGCGCTCGTCTATTTACCGGTTCCTTCGAGAGTGCGATATACCTTCTGGGAGCCATCACAGGTGTACCAGGAAACGTGAAGGTTATTCCCGCGATCAATAGTAACTTCAGCCATCACATCGCCGCAGGTCTCAAAGACGGAACCCAAATTGTAGGCCAAAACGAAATCTCACACCCTTCTGCGCCTACAGCTTTCCCCTCCCTTTCCTCTTCCATCCATGATCACCACCACGAGGACGCCAACCTCCCAGGATCCCTTCCCTCACTCCGCAAACAAAATATCGTCTTCGCCAAATCTCACACCCCAGATCTACCTACGCCCATCGAAAGAATCTGGTACATAAATCCTTATGGCCAAGAAATCCGACCTACACCAAACCCAAAAGTCCTTCAATCTATCAAAGAAGCAGGGGCGGTGGTATATTGCATTGGGAGTCTATATACCTCCATCCTCCCCTGTCTCATTCTGAAAGGAGTCGGAGAAGCAGTTCGCGAAAAGGGATTCAAGATTCTAATACTCAATGGATCGTTGGATCGGGAAACGAGATGGGAAGGTGGAGAGTATGGGGCTAGGGAGTTTGTAGAGGCTATTGCCAGGGCTGGGTGGAGCTCTGAATACCCACCTTCTGATGAATCTTCACCTCAACTCAAGGAAACAGATTTTAAGAATTATGTCTCGCATATTATTCATCTTCAAGGTGAAGGCACGCCGCGGGTTGATAAAGCTGAGATGGCGAGCTTGGGAATCGAGACGGTGAGGATTTATGGGAGGAAGAATGAGGGAAGTAGTGAGGGAGGAATGATTTATGATGGGATTGCGCTTGGACAGGCTCTTGAGGCTATTATGGGGAGACGAGATATGCGGAGTGATAGGAGTAGGAGGAATACTCTAGGGAATGCTTTGGTCTAGGAAAGATTGGAAGGCGTTACATTAAAGTGGGTCAACGATGGCGGTTCAGAATGTATGTGTATGTACTATAGAGGAATATTTCTCTTTGAAACTGTTCCTGTGCAAAAAATGTAGCAGTTCTTTACATACGCCTGCCTATGTAGCTACTCAAACAATGAGCTTGCTTCTCATAAACTTGAGATTTGCGAAACAAAGTCTTGCTCGAGAGTGTCTAGAGGCAGTAGCATCTCAAGTTCACACCTAGAGGTTCTTATTTCCTAGGGCAGAAAAAAGGCTTGCTGCATAATGCATACATGCAAGGCACCCAATAGACCACACGGCTGGGGAGGAGATGAAATACAAGATGATAACTTTGTAAAGTAAATTCGAGTCCTCACCTCTTACTTGTAACAATGGAATAATAATTCCAGTTGTATCTGGCGCAACCTTCGCAGATACCACGTTGGGCTAGAGTCTTCAGTCTCGCTGTAGCTAGGGTGGTTTATTTGCTGGTTACGGGTTTCAAGTGTAGCTTACGCTGCAAATGTGCGAGGGACATTGCTGTATTGATAAGAGACAAGAGCAAGCATGCAATCTAAAGGAGATGAATGTAGTGAGCGGCTAGACACGTGCACTGGAAAGAAAGTAACGCTTACTAGCCACAGTTTTGCTCACAGGTTACTATGGACATACGCCTGTAATTCTTATTAGGAGTGCTCTGTTTTAGTACTAGATGATAAATACGATACATTCTTTAGATTATTTCTATTGTTTAGCTTCAAAGTATAATTGTTTGTTATGTTAGTAATTACTAACTACTCTTATTAAGCGATAAAGGTTACTAGTAGGAGCTTTATAACTTTATAGTAACTTTATATAACGTGGTTTATCAGCGAGTCGATCATATCAGCGAGTCGATCACTAAAAATACATACAAAAAACGTCTGTGCAACCCTAGTAAAAATCTGCAATTCTTAATTAAAATTAATAAAATTAAAAATTTTACTTTATTACTATATAAATAAGTAATTTTGAAATTTTGGGACGCTTACTAGTTATAACTAACGATTCGCTTAAAATTACCCCTGTATTCATTAAAAAAAAATTGTTTCTTTAATAACTTAGCGGTTATAATTAGTTAGTATCTAAGATTTCTACTATTACTTATATACAATGTAATAAAGTAAAGTTTTTATTTTTATTAATTTTTATTAAGAATTGTAGATTTTTACCAGGGTTGCACAGACGTTTTTTGTGTGTATTTTTAGTGATCGACTCGCTGATATGATCGACTCGCTGATAAACCACGTTATAGTATTAGAAATAAAAAGAATAGTGTTACTGAATTGTACTCTATTAAGAGGGGCTTAAAAACTCTACTTAGTATACTCTACTCTACTGCTTTAATACTACTTATGTAGTTTATACTTATACTATATTCCAATAATAGAAGCTAATTTTCTCTTACCTTAAAAGAGTAAAGGATAATAAAAGTATTAAAAAGAGATATCGAAAAGCGAATATAATATCTTTTTTTTTTTAAGTAATTACTTTTCTTAGTAAGAATACTAGATTATAATTAAAGTTCTAAATATCTGGTAAGTAGACATATAATTTCGTTACTGTCTAAGTGTAGCACAAAGGGGTTAGATAATTATAATTATTCGATATGCAGAATTGTCTCATTTAGTAAGGATGATTGAGATGATTGAATGATTGCCACAGGGGCTTAATTATTTTAGAAAGGAAGAGTGAACACAGTATGTTGGTAAAAGGTATCGTTGTGAAACTTGCGTTTTAGCTTGCAGGAGAAGTTAGCGGTTCACTGTAAAGAATCTGGTTGAGTTAAAGTACCTAAATAGTACCTATTCAGAGATGAGAAAGTAAAATTCCCTTTAGTCATTCATTAACGAGACATTCTCTGAGCGACGACGCGGAGATATATATATACCTGTGTTGCCTGTGTATTTTTACATGTTTAACTCCATTTTCCCCTTCCCCTACTACAAAACAGAACGAAACCAAACGAAGGAAAGGGGAGAAAATAACTTTGGGAAATTATTAAGGGTATCATTATAAACCATAAAAAAATGCCAAAAATAACACATAAAAGAAGAATCTACCAGTCAAACTCCATCCCATCCAATCTATACAACCCAAATCCCGCTCCCTTTCATGCAATCATCCTATCTTCCACCAGTTTTTTTTCATCCCACTGATGATGCCTCCGCTTATACCTAGACTCAAACGCCATCACCATCTCCGCGAATCCTTTTCGTGGCCTCCTCATCCTCATCCTTGGCCTCATGATTCACGAACAAGAAACTCAGTAGCACAATCCCGGCGCCAACCCAGTATAGGGCACTCGAGTATTGTTTACTTAAAATCATCTGTCCCACGAGGGAGAAAGGGATGGTCATGGAAAGACCGACTGCAACGACTAGGGGAGTGGTAAGGAGCATGGCGTAGGCCCAGCAGTAATCGCTTATGAAGGAGGATGCTGAGTTGGCCTGTGATCACGTTAGGTCTGCATTTCCAAAGTCGGGAGATGAGAAGAGGGAGGCTATGGATACTGCGAAAGAGGGGAGAAACATACCAAAACAATAATCCAAATCTTCCCCGTCGGAGGCATCTGGAACTCCTCAACTCCTGTATAATGCAGTATAAAAAACCCGGGCCAAAGCAACATACAGTTGAAAAGTCCCACTAGCCCGAAGAACAGTGGCATATTAACCCTATCCTCGTTGCCTATCCTTTTCTTCATGACGATGGCGTACACTCCATACATAATCGCACTTCCAAATGCCATCGCATCTCCAACCGCAATCTGCTGCTTTGTCTTATGTGGGAAATTGCCTCGATTCTCGTCGTTATCTTCCACGCTCAAGTCCACTGTGGAAATGAGTATGATACCAGCCAAAGAGGCGAGCACGCCTATGAGTTTCTTATAGGAGAAAGCTTCAACTCGGAAGAGGGCCCCGAATATGAGAGTCCAGATACTACTCATCGAAGTGAGAATCGTCGAGCTCGCCACGCTTGTATATTCCAAACAAGCAGCCACAAGGTAATTCGCAATAAACCACAAAAAGCAGAATTCTAAACTCAGCCGTGCCGTTTCAGGAACACTAAGTTGTCCTTCCTCTTTCTCTGGTAGAGGATCGCCCGACATGCTGAGAGCTGGTCCATTTCCGTTGTCCTCATCGACTAAGAGTCGCGTTTCCGAGGCGGACATGGGATCTTCTGCTTCTTCATCTCCATTCCCATCCTCATTCTTGCTTCCTACGCCTTCATACCCGCTCCCTCGGCTACGCCAGTATTCGATCGTGGAGGCTCGAACGTGTTCTATGCCATGTTTATGTACTATTCGAAGGAAGATGGGGATGAGGGATATGGCGAAGAAGGAGGTGTTTATGTAGGTAACGAAATATGGTTTGGAATATGAGTTGTCTGCGAATATGTACTGTTCATCCCATTAGCACCCATTCCACCACGCATCCTCTCATCCTGGACATTTGGGCACAACTCACAGAAGCCAAAAAATTCGAACTAGTCCACAAGAGGACCGTAGCAAGCAACAAAATAATCCCCAGCGTCCTCCTAGCCACATTCTCCAATCCAACACTCTTCTTGAACCCCCCTCCTCCACTCTTCGGTTTTAGCGATCGCGACAGCGACGAGGACATCGAAATCCGTTCATGTCTGTGAACCGACAATCTATCATCCACAAGATCAAAACTCTCCGCGATCGCTGGAGGAAGTGGTGGTTCTTGTGCACTCATTGTGTGGTGTTGTAGCCTCGTTGGCCGGTTTCGAAATGGTGCTTGCTGATGGGCTTATACGTGTATCGATTTGGATCCTTCAGGGGTTGGGTAAGCTGTCATGGAGGATACAAGATCGGACTCAAATATCCGTTAGTCATGGGTTAAAAGGTGAATTCGTCATGCGTGTATGGCGCAAGAAAGATGTATTAACTCGAGTTTTCCAGAGCATCCGGAAGGATTTTAGTGGTTATGTGCTAGGTACGAGTAGTGGTACAGTAGGTATGTCATGGCTGGTGGGTCGGCCGGCCAAGGATGTTTCCGGTGATCTGGCAAGGGGGATTCTAAAATAGACTTTGATAGGGGAACAATCATTAGATTAAGCGCCTCGGGTACGTACGTAGAGCATGTGTGTATGTGTAGATAAACTCATTGTTGCTCAATCAGTCACTTCATTTGAGTATTTTTCAGAAAAGAAGACAACACTCACACTCACTCATAACTCGCTTGGCCATCTTTAACTCAGTCCAGTTCACAAATACACAAGTACCACCCAAGATTCAAGAAAGAATTCCCGACCTCGCTCATCACTATTTGCAAGTGCAAGTGTAATAAAAGAGCTCAATACCACAAGAAAAGAAGAAAAGGATTGGAAGAAGACGCCCACAGCGCCAATGATTAATCCATATGTACATACACTTCCCTTCCCCAACTTGCGCTCGCCCTTCCACAACAAAGCATATTGGAAGAGAGCGAGGGGGAATATAGAGAAAACACAGAGGAGGAGTATGCCGATATAACCCAACAATGCATCCTCACGCATCAAAAAAACGGAAAAGACCAAGCCCAATTTATCATCTCATCTCATCTCTCTTAACATGCGCATCCATCTCGGTCGTTTTCAATGTGGATGTTGATTGGATCCGAGAAATCCCCACTGAACTCTTCTGATTCTTCCTGGGCGAGAGCATTTCTTGCGATGACTATTTATTTGAATTAGTACTGGATGAATTGAAGGAATCCGAAATACGGGGCATACCTTCGAAAGCTTGCTCCACGTTAATGGCCTCCTTTGCACTAGTCTCGAAATAAGGAATACCACCCTTTGACTGACAGAAAGTCATAGCCCGTTTCGAAGAAATCTTGTCATAAAATCAGCAGTAATTCTCCAACATCCAAAGGGTAAAGCAAAGCATACCACTCTCTTGTTCTCCTCCACATCAATCTTATTTCCCAGGACAACCTATTGACCATCAGCATTTCTTTTCCCCAAACCCCCACTCTTTCCAGAAACTCACAAATGGGAAATTATCAGGATCCCTAGGTGATGCCTGGATTAAGAATTCGTCTCTCCAACTATCGAGTGTGTCAAAGGACTTTGAGTTATTGACATCGTAGACGAGAACGCAGCAATCGGCGCCACGGTAGAAAGCGACGCCCAGAGATTGAAACCTTTCCTGGCCAGCGGTATCCCATAACTACAGACACAATTGTTTAGCCCAAGAAGTCCCCTTGAGGCAAAAGAGCTATCGTACCTGCATAGTCACCAGTCGATCATCAACCAATACCTCCTTCGTCAGGAAATCCGCCCCGATGGTAGCCTTGTAACTCGCGCTGAACTTCTTGTTGACCTGTACTTCAGTCAGCCAGCTATCCTTCCATATCCAATCCATTTGTCCTTTTCGTAGGGAGTTCTGCGGAGAGGCCTCGTGTGTGGCGGGAAACGTACATATTGATTCATCAAACTCGTCTTGCCGACACCGCTATCACCCAAGATTATAACCTAACCGCCCAAAAGTAAGCATTTACTCTCTCCTCCTTCTGTTCCTGCTCAAACCCACCTTCAAAAGGACCTTTTTTCTAGACGCCATGATCGAGGGGTTGGAGTTGGGCTTCCGGGATGATGAAGAGCGATAACGAGAGATTCCGACGTCCTCAAGCTCCTACTTTCTTCCTGGCGATAAAAGAATGGTTCACAAAATCCGGTATTCTCTTTTCGGTGGCACACTCGTGGTGTGTTCTGGCGGAATGGGGTTCAGGGGATCGTCTAGGTCTAGGTGTGTCTTGGGTTGGGGTGCTTGGATATGGCAGCTTCACTCCAACGAGGCAGCTAGGATACAGGCCTGAAGCTCTCTAACAAGCGCGGCTATTTCCCGACCCCCAAGCAACCAGACACAAGGCCCATGAATCACCTCACAGCCTTGGGCGGAGGCAGCAACACCGGCATTTAAATCTCTCAGCCTTTCCCCATTCACATTCTACCTAGGTACCCAGACCATGATTTTCCATTTCCACCACCAACTTCCTTCTTGAAAATGGCCTCTGCATCCTGGCGCAACGAATACACCCAAGCCCTCCATGACCGCGATGAGAGGGAAAGAGCTGCGTATGCAAGGATCGATGATTCCCTTATCAATGCCTGTGAGACCCCCTCCATATTATCCACAAACACATAATACCAACAATAACCCACAGTCTCCGACCTCCTCGCCCGCACAACCGCTCTAGAAGCTGAAAAGGCAGCCAACACACAGCCAACCACCTCAGCCCCTAAATCAAGTCCAAATGTCACGAAAACGAGCGACTCCGGAACCGTCGAAACCCCAGCATCCGCCCAAGTGAAGAGTGATCTGGCTGAGGCATTACGCTCAAATCACACCCTCCAATCGCGCCTCAAGACCACCGAGTCCGAACTATCAAAACTGAAAGCGAAGAATAAATCAGATACCAAACTACTGGAAAGCACCACGAAAGAGAAGAATATCCTGTCACAAAAGGTAAAGGATCGTGATGAGGAGTTGCGGGGTAAGGCAAAGCTGTTGGATGTAAGTGACAGACCACCCTACCCTCATCCCACCACAGCACGACGGGAAGATTTTTGCTTATGGTTTATCCAGGAGGTGCACGACGAAGTGTTATCCCTAAATCTACAACTCAACATGTCCGAGCAAACGGTGAAGAAACTCAAGTCGGAGAATAAAGAGCTCATCGATCGATGGATGGCATACAAGGGGAGAGAAGCAGAAGCTATGAATAACGCCTTATGATATGATACATTAAGCTTTCACATCACACATGACAAGAGAACCACACATCAATGACATGGCTCTCAAAAAGAAAATTACGAAAATTACGCAAGAACGAATAATAATAATTGCTATGCTACTCGCTCATTGCTTCGCTCGCTCTGTAAGTGTATCGTAGTGCTCTAAAAATCTACCCGCTGATCATACCCTCATAAGTGTTTTGTCTTCATAATACAGACCACCTAGACTCGCTCAATCGCTCAAAAGTGTCCAAGTAGCCGTCTCTCCCTCCATCTAAATACCTGTGCTTCATCGGTACAATTCCTCCGCGTATTCCCTCATGTGCGCTGAATCTTTCAGGGTAATGAAGTAGTCTCCACCGCCACCACTCCAGCTTACCGCCTCGCCCTGTCCGGAATATGCGCCTTTCTTGATGACCTTGAGATTATTCACTGCGTCGTTGATATTCCTCGTGGTAATCTCGTGGTCTTTTGGTACAAATGGCTTGAGGGAAATGATCTTGCAGCCGTCCTTCAGATCTAGGAAGAGATCAACGAGTGCTCTGTTGAGATCAGAGGAGAAGACTTGGTTATTGACCAATATCACGTCCGCTCGCTTCATTGCAGAGTGAATCCTGGCGTTCTCCAAGAAATCGCCATGTTCCAGGCGCACAGTTCCAGTTGCAATTCCCCAAAGTCGACTGCGAGCGTTGAATTCCTTCTTGTACGCATCCGCCAGGGTGTATGCGTTGACCATCATTTCACAGCCCCAACTCTCGCAGCCGAATTCTAAAGCAGCTTGCAAGACCACATTTCCGACTCCAGAACCGAGATCAATGAAGACATGGTCTGATCGAAGTCCAGCCTCCCCTAGAATTTCATGAACCAGTTTAGGTTTCAACTCGCCATAGACGTTGTTGCTTCCGGCTTCATACTTCTTCAGATCATCAACCCGAGGCGAGACAGTACGGTCGTATGCCTGAGTAATCATCATGCGAACCATTTTGAAAGGGAGGTGGTGTTTGCCATCCAGATTCTTTTCGAGAGAGCCATTTGTTCTTAGCTTGTCAAGAGCCGTGTTATAATTTTGGACAGCAAGTTTAAAATCTGCCAATAGGGTCTGGATATCTGGTCTTCGATCCCCCAACTTCTTGTTTGACAAATTGTTTTTCGCTTTCTCGAGTTGTCGGATGTAACCAGTATTTGGATCTCGGAAGGGTAAAGCCTGTTTCTCGGTCATGTAGAAATCCGTAACAATAGTAGCAACATCGATGATCTCCTGCACGGAGTTGATAACATCCTTTCCACCTTGCAAATCGTACCTAAATCACAATTCATTAGCCATCTGTCGTGGTTGTTTTAGTTGGCAAGATTTTGTAAATACCTCTCCCGCTGAGAAGCACTTGGATATTTTAACTTCACCGTGAAATTTCCCTGAGATGGATTGGGGTTGTTCCGTGACAAAGGCGCAACCAGATCCGCGGCATGGATCATAGGTAACTTTCCGCTATCCGTATTCGCAAAAGCCTTTCGCGAACAAAGTGATCGCTTCAAGTCAACCGACTGAACAACCTCCATCTTCTGGCGCTTATTGGAAGAAACTTCATCCGAAGAAGAAGGTTCATCATCGTCATCTGAATCGCCCCAGATAGGTTGATTACTCGGTGAGGCACGTTGCAACTTTGGCCGTTTTTGAGGAGGCTGTAGCCTGGAGTTGTCGAATGCGCCGTTGCCGTACTTATCATCGCTTGTGAGCGGAGTAGAGGTTCGCGATCGCGGAAGAGAAGCAGTCGAGGGCGAGGAACGGGAGGTAGTGGCAACCGCATCGTGGGGTCGAGTCGATGATTTTGTTTTCGAGGGTAGAGGGAGGGGTTTCTTCGCGACAGGTTGGGAGATGATGCGCGTGACGACCGGACGAGGCTTGATGCCGCATTTCTTGTTGCCCCAGAGACTCATAATGAATGTGTGGTGGTCGAAAACCAGAAATCAATAAACAGAATGAGGGTAAGAGGTGTAGAGAGCGAGGTGAAGAGAGGTCGGTTCCTCTTTTTTTTGGTTAAGTAGTGTATGTTTGGTTAATTGGTGAGAGGGAAATCCTTCGAGGTCTTGTAGCCTCGCAGCGGGTAGCTGTCGTACTGGTATGCCCAATCTTCGGTCGGAAGACCCCGAAAACCTTAATTACACGTGACCAGCCTTGCTGCAAATCATCCAAAAGCGACGATCAATAAGCAGGCATTCTCCCAGGAATGCAGAACAGCTTACTAGAATTAACCCATAACATTAGAACAAAGAGATGGATACCTAGGTGGACTTGTATGTTGCTTAGAGATCAGACGGGACCTTTCTAACGAATGATCGATAGAGGGTGGATATATTTCCCTGGTCAAGAACATCCGGTGATAATTCCAATGTGAAAAATAACATTAACCTCATTATGTATGGGTATCAATCATTCTGTTGCAGTGTTGCTCCATACAGATTCTACGTCTTCCAGTCCCAACGCCTAGCAATTATTTGCGTTTCCTTTATGTATCCCCGTGTTTCCTTTGCGCCCAGGTCCTGTTACCTTTCCCTGACTTTACAGCTTCGACCTTACTGCCTCTAGTCTGTATTTAACATCCTTGAGAACCTTGGTCGAAGGCTTCCAATCATCGAACTGCTTCAATAGTTCCGTGGTCTCTGAGCTGAGTTCCGTCTTGACGAATTCCTCCTCCAGCAAACCACGCATGATCCAAGGCAAAACATAGGGGTTGGAGGTATTTGGTATCTCGTACTTCTTCAACTCAAGAGGAATATCCCCGGCAGAAGTGGTTTCGAGGGCGTGTTCAATCGCCAGACTGAGGAATTCGGTTAGGGTAGTTTGTGAGGAATAGATACTTGCTAGACTTACTCGTAAACCTTTCCGTCGTCATACAGCCTCGAGTGGCCTTCTCCAGTGTATAGACTACCAGCAAGAGGCGCTGATAATTCTCGAATGAGTCCGTGATCTGAGACCCCAAGGTTGCGAAGCTTGAGTGCAAACCCAACCAGATGAGATAAACTGGTGATATTGTTAGTTGATGTATATTTAAGAGGACGATCTTTGCTTACAAGTCAGGTGCATGGATTCGCCCGTCAACAAATACAGCTCGATAAATGTACGGATGACTCGCAGTAGCAAATATAGCGGACTTGAAATCGTTAGCGAAATGATAGCGAACTTTGGAATGACTAACATACTTCCATCGAAACAAGCTGATCATCAATCGAGCCGACATAAGTGATACGTGCTCCATATTTGACTGCCACCCGAAGAGAGTCTTCTAGTCTCTTTGAGATAACACTTTCCGGGTCTGCAAATTCGAAGATTTCTCCAGCAGAGCCACTGATAAATCTTGACTTGTAATCGGCAAATGGCCCAAGAGACACACCGGCTGTAGAAATGTTAGTTGATTTGCTCAAACCCGCACGATTCAGTGGGAAAATAATAACCCACCCATTGCACAAATTCCAATCCTCCCCTGAGATACAACGCCAAATTCGACGAGTTTAGCCACAAGCATAATCGCAACCGGAACACCCTGAGAATGGCATGCAACCAAGATGAAATCTGCCTTCCGAACATGATCAATCCAATTCAGAAGTAGCTTCCACAGATTATCAACTCTGTCTGCAATCTTTCCCTCGCCTTCAAGAGCCACTTTCTCAATGTCGCAGTCATCATACCCATGGGCGTCGGTCCATCGCCTTATTGCGGTTGCTGCATGGTTCGCGAACCGTATGGAAGTTCCAGTAGGTTGTCCGATTACTGTTCGCAATAATGGAGCCGGGAACAGTCCATGAATGCCAATTGCAAGTGCTTTCTTGATGACCGGAGGATCCTTGGCCAGATATACGTGCTTCGCTGGTGGTTGCTGAGAGAGTAAAAGAAGGCGAGCAATTTGTTGCAAAATTGAGGGGTTCTCTACGAGTCTAAAAGTCTGTTTGACGGACGGCATGAGAAGATTCGGAGGCTGAGTTTTAGGTGCAGTTGTACTTTGAGCGGGTGTATCAACCGTTGACTGTTCGGATTGTCGCGAAGACGCATCAATATCTGTGGAATGGTGGCGAATTCGTTTGCTCGACTTCTTTTTCTTGGGCTCGGTTGATTTTGATATCTTGGCTGGCTCTGGGCTATCTTGTGATGGCTCTCCAGATACCGCAACTTGCCCAACCTGACCAACATCCGAAGCTCCATCTGTGTCGGTTTTAGCCCGTGTGTCGTTGGACCAAAATGCCCAACTACTCGATGTTGGGGCGCTCATGGCCGGAGGGGCTGGCGCATCTCCCATAATTGTATCCTTAGTTGACTCGGGAATCTTGACTGGAACTGCCTCAGTTGTTTCTGCGGGTGTTGCAGGATACCAGAGTCCAAACCACGAGGAGGCCGGTGCAGAGGAAGATGGTTGTACCTCATCTACTGGCTCGTCTTGTGGATTCGGTATATCTTTGGCCACTTCTCCCTCATTCTCTTTCACAGCCTCTGATAAACTCGGAGGTTTTGTCTGTTTGGCTATGCCATCTTGCAAATTGGGCCTACTGAGCCATCCCCCAAGCCAACCAGAAGCAGTGGTAGGTCTTTGATTTGTGTCCGGTTCTCGAACTGGGGGAGTTGCCTCTGGTATCGAAGATTTCGAATCGTTTGTTGAATCTCCTGTCGCAACATTCCCAGTACCCCCGGGTTTCGAGTAGTTTTCTTTGGCGTTAATGGGTTCCTTGGGTTCCTTCCTTTGGTTTACAGTCTGTATATCCTTCGTCGAAGAGGCGCCTTCTATCCCACCCATTGTGATATCCAGAGTTTCCTTGCTTTTCCCAAGATACATAGATGGTGGTCTCGCGGTTTCAGAAATGGTAGGTCGTCGGGGTTCGAATCGACTATTGCAAAGCCCATGTTAGTCTCTGTGCCTTTGTATTACTGAAGGGAAACATGGCATCATGCGCCCTTAACCCGTCAGGGTGCGTTATTGTATATATGCCCACCCCGCTTCGGGCAAAGAATAAATCCAAAAAAGACGAACCTCAAGTCGGCAGACGGAGTACCGTTTCCGTTATTGGGCTTATCGGCCAGAATGGTTTCCCTCGCCACCTGGGTCGAGGCTATAGATTTGCGAGGCCAAGTCCCATACCAACTACTTTTTTGCTTCAACTGAACCAAAAAGTTAGCGTACTGCAGAAACTTCGGTACTCATTGCCACCATCCCTCGCCCAACAAAACCCACCTGTTTAGCTATGCTTCCCGTCTTCCTCGTTCGTTCGGGAACGATAGTCGTCTGGCCTACGCTGGAGATAGCATTTCCGGGATTATCGTCGGTAGCTGAAGCTGACGTTGGCCTAGAAGCCTCCCCTCTCTGCCCATCTGATGTTGCCTCGGTTTTTGGTATCGACTTTGTGATCACATCCGGGGTTGGGGGGTTGGGGCGAGCTCTTTTCCGTGAAGATCCCATTAAAAAAAGCCGTGAGGATGACAGTGGTATTTTAGGACGATAGAGTCTTTGGCCTGCTGCTCGAAGATGTTTCTTGTAGGAATAGGAAGGCACATCGAAGCCTTCGTAAAGTGAGTGTTGTTGTTTGTTATCCCCCGCGCGGTGAGCCGAGCACTGACATTCTTCACTGGTGACGTGGGAGTACCGAGTCAAGCGAACAGGCTCCAATTATTCAACCAGGCGTCCACCTTGTTCTGCCGGAATGAAGGGAGCGTTTTCTGATTACACTCAACTGGGCACACTGGCAAGATGACAACAAATGGTGGGATCGAGGTTCTTGTAGAACCTTCCTGTATTCACCGCTTTTCGAGTGCCATTTGGATCAGCCTGTTCGGTCCAACTTCGGGATTAAAATCATTGTCTAGTTGAGCGATAGTTCCTAAATACAATACCATCTATTCTCTTTTTAAGTTGGGGCATTCTGTTAAAAGCTTAGGGGCAACCCAAATACAGGTCAATTTCTACATAAACACTGCTTGAAAAAGAGTTTATTGAAAATGGCATCCTTTTCCTCATGTATCCAGGCTATGTCATTTGGAATGGAAGTCAAACTTTACCAGCAAAGTTCGGAATGACCAAGTCACGAAGTCAGCAAACCGAAATTTACAATCTTGAAAACTTTTGTTGCAAGTCGCGCAGAGGCTCAAAATAGCGTCATCTAAAAAGATTACGAGATCGGAAATTTCGCGCTTGGATTTGCATAAGAAGGGAAATCAGTTAAGCGAGTTAGCAATTTCGTATTTCTCCTTACTTGCTAGTTAGATCTATAATGAGAAAGGGAGTTGCAAAGCCTAGAAGCCAATTTGAAAATTACAATGCTCTGTTGTGTAGGCTGCCTGAGGTCACTCTGCTTACAACAGTGAAGGTGAGAAGTGAACATTCCCTACACAAATCGAAGTTCCTAGGTGTCCTGAATATAATACATATCTTACAAACTCATGATATCATACCATCTGAACCAGAAGACGGCTTCTCGCTTTCGTTAGTTACTCTCGGCTTCTTCCTTCTCCTGCTTTCTGAACGCTTCAATGCTCTCATCGATCAGAGCAATCTGAGCATTCACACTCAACAACTTCTCTTGTAACCTCCCTTTGTACATTTCATCCGTCACTACTGTCACCGGACTGAATCTCGAGTTCAACCATGGATGTTTCTCCGCATTTTCGTCCGGCGGTGATTGGTTCATGCTTCGTGCTTCAATGCGATTGTAGCTGTATTGGCCGGCAGCTCCAAGAAGGGTACATAGTACAGCAGCTGGTAATGCTCTTATTGAACCTCCTGTTTTTCCTGTTATGAATAATGCTTCTACTCTGGAACTAATACTGACTTATTGTAGAAGCTAGAGCCCCACCAATTGCACCGGCACCGGCACTTGCTTGTACCTTTTCTCTTGAGGTGGCATTTTCTCTACCAGAATAATACAGAATCGAACTTCTGGATACTATAAGTCAAATGTTAGCGATGGCCAGGAGAACATCATGGTGGGTATTATATACATACTATCAAATGAAGTTGCAAAGACTGCAAATTGTATACCTGTCGCCGTGACATTACCGACTGTATAGTGTATGTTTTTTGTAGGTTTTAAAATGGCGCCCAACCCTCCCCATAGAAGGCCCGTTACTCCTACGGAATTATTAGTATTCGATGTGTGGATGGATAGTGTTTACTAGCACCCAGAGAGGTATGGGAAAAGGGAAGTATATAATCTAGAGACTCACCGGAAAGGCCAGCTATTGGAAGCGCTGGATCTATGATATCACGAACCTTACGCTCTGGTTCCTTCTCTGGCCTAGCATCATTGGTCACCCCTTCCGAGGATGAATCTGGGGCTGCCTCAACCTTCTTGATGGGAAAGACTATAGTTCGGTCCATTATTTACACCACTGCTAGTGAGTGATTAGATATGAAGAGACACCGGTCCAGATATGGAATTGATGATTTCAAAGGCGGATTCAACGGAGGTCTGCAGGTGAGGTGCAAGTTAGTTCATTTTCTAGTTCGCCAAGCGTTGGCACGTGATAGCACTAGCTAGCGGCACATCCTTGGTCGTCTGGAAAAAGTGCGCAAGGAATTCGACCGCACTGAAAAGGGCATCACCTTCGCCCGACACCTCGACACCGAACGTACATCGACTCAATCAAGTCCCAGAACTTGATTCCCCCCATCAGACAATTTCCCGACGATATTTGAAGGACCCCAGCTCCTTCAACCACCCCCCCAGGACAACGCGCAAGACCCAGAGTCTCGCGCAGTGTCTTTTTAAAAACCGCAATCATGGGTAAGCTCAAGGCTGCAGGCAGTTTTTGATCGACCTCCCCGATCAAGAGGCCTCCCAGCCAGGCCCATATCCCCTAGGAAGCATTACTGACTATGTGCGCGCAGCTCCCAAGAAGAAGGAACAGCAGAAGATGTCCCTCGGGGCCTTCTTGACTGACGAGAGTAAGAAGCCACGCAGTTTACCGCTGAAACAGGAACTGACAATTCACAGAAATGGGATCATGGGCTGATGAGATGGAGGATATGCCAGTTTGTAAGTTTGGGAACCAATTCAGCTGTAGAGAATTTATTGCTAACAATTACCCCTAGCTGGTATGTTCACTTTTGTTCTTCGGACGCCCACCGCAAACTAGTTGGCGCACAACAAACAGCTGAATATATACTTACTTTGCTAGACTCACGAACAACCGGATACGGATCTGAGCGCAGAACCTACAACTCTACCACTGGTGCTTATGGAGGAGCTGCTTCAGGGGGTTAGTCGCGGCCTGCATCTGCCCTGTTTGCGGCATGCAGCTAATTGTTTATTCAGGATACTCCGTTCGCGAGGAACTCCCTCTCCCAGACAAGCCACCTTTCACAGTCCATTTGGGCAATCTTTCATTTGATGCCACTGTTGGCGATGTCACCGACTTCTTCGCTGGCTGTGAATGCACAAATGTACGAATTATTGAGGACAAACTTGAGATGAAGCCTAAGGGTTTCGGTTATGCAGAGTTCGCCACCCTCGAGGGATTGAAATCAGCCTTGACTCTCAATCAAACCCAATTCCAGGGACGTAACATTAGAATCAGTGTTGCAGATCCACGTACGTAATTATACAATCCCTCGTACTAACCTCTACTGACGTAATTGTTCTTGTAGCAAAGGATAGAGATGGAGACCGACCAACCAGGGAGTTCAACGATTGGAGCAGAAAGGGCCCATTGCCAGATTTGCCAGGTCGAGGAGGCAACGAGAGAAGAGAATCAGGGCGCGGTGGATTTGGATCTGACTATGGTGGAGGCGAGCGCAAGGAGCGTTTCCCCGAAGGAGATGGCAAGGTCCGCGATTTTGGTAACTGGGAGCGTAAAGGACCATTGTCTCCAATGGCTCAACCTGATCGTGGCCCACCAAGAGAAGGCGGCCGCCCAGGAACAAACGATGGTCCACGCGGTGATGGATTCAGAGATCGCAAGCCTTCACCTGCTGCATGGGGCGAAGGCCGCCAACAAGGCGACTCGCAAGATGGCTCCAGACCCCCGCGACGTGAATTCCAAGAGCGACCTGCTACCGAGCGTGCTCCTACCGCTGCCGAGCAAGACAACCAATGGCGCACCAAAATGCGACCCGATGCGCCCGCCGCCAAATCACCTGCAGCTTCTCGCGAGGGAAGTGAGGCACCATCTTCCCCAGCACCAGCACCCGCCGTCCCAGCTGGTGGCCGACCTCGATTAAACCTCGCCAAGCGAACAGTCTCCGAGGCACCACTCTCATCGCCATCAGCTGTCGCTGGTGATTCAAAGGCAAGCCCATTCGGAGCCGCTCGCCCCATCGATACTGCCGCAAAAGAGAGAGAGATTGAGGAGAAGAGATTGGCCGCCCTCCAAGAGAAGAAAGAGGCTGAGGAAAAGGCCAAACAAGAGCAAAAAGAGGCCGCTGCAAAGGTCAAAGCCGAGGAAGCCGAGAAGCAAGAGGCCGAAGCAAGCAACAAGGTGGAGATTCTACAACGTGGTGAAAAGAGCGCCGAGAATGAGAATCCTAACGCCAAACCTGCTGATGACAAGGCCACGAAGCCAAGGGAGATTGTACGCGACGCACGACCAAAGGCTCTCGAGACTGGTGCGTGGAGACGTCCATCTTCAGGCCCTCCTACCCCCCGAGATGATACCCCACGTGGTCCAAGAGGAGGTCGAGGTGGCGGCAGAGGTAGGGGAGAAGGTCGTGGTGGACGAAATTATGATGAGGGAAGAGGTCCAAGACGGGATGTTAATGGTGGAGCCTCTCCTGCAAGCCCTGCTCAGGCACCATCCAGCGAGGGTGAAGCGCCTGTTGAAGAAGATGGCTGGAGCACTGTCTCAAAGCCAAAGAAGAACAGCCGTGGAGGGAACCAGACCTCGCGAGCGATCGCGTCCTAATCTGTTCATAATGTACAATACCACTCCCACTGTATCAGCTGGTGGAATTGTACCATTGAAAATTCGATGCACTTCGGCGTTGAATTTCTTCTCCCCTAGCGAAATGGTCAATAACCTTTCGCCTTTTTCGTCTCTATTCTCGACACGACTTTCTTTTGGCGTTGGATCTCGATAATGTCTCTAGATCTCTTATGCGCTCTCGGGTTCATTTCACGGCCATGGACTATTTCCCCCAAAACAAAACACCCACCTCTTCTTGGAACGTTTGCACTTAGAATGGCATAGTAGGGCGGCCTTTGCACAAATGTTCTTCTCTTCAATTAGTTGTCACTGCGCATGTTTCACTGGGATCCTCGTTTTTGATTGTTCTTCAGGCGCATGCAGTTTTATCATGGAAAACATTGTTCGTTCCTCTCTTGTTCTTTGTTGGGCATGTATGTTGCGCTGTGTCTCGTCTTTTTTGCAAATCACATTTCTCGCAGATTGATGCGATGAGATATGGCACCCGATGGGTCTTGGGTGAAAAATGATGGATGATTGGCCTTGGTAGTTAGTAGTGGGCTTCTTTTACTACCTATCAAAAACAAAAAGTTACATTTTGACAAGTCTCCTCTGTTTGCTTTCGTAATTCTGTTGCAACTCATCTTCGACATGGAATTTCTATTGCTACTTAACCAGCTGCGTATGAAAAGGGAATTGGTGGATCTCATGTGTGCAATACAATGGTATAGAAGCCCTGGTTTGTAACTTTAAATGGACCTTTCTTGAAATATGCAGACTGAAGCACAAAAACACCTTGACATGCTGATTTTTCCTGCAGCAAGCAAGTGGTAAGTTTGACCTGTGATATGACTATAGTTGAATAATAACAGCGTAAGATTCGAGCAGAGTAAAGTGGAGTATTAGGGTTCCACTCTAGAGTTTGTTTGAGTCACTCAGAGTAGTTTTTTCCCACGCGTTGCCCGAAAACCTTTCACATTACACATTTATGACATCACGAGAAGGGTTGGGTGCTTCTGGACGTTAGTTCCTTCGTAGGCAACATAGCGTTGCGTTACCTAGCCGCCCCCTGCGATGCTCTGCCTCTTCCACTACATGCAACAACAATGCCTTCGATAAGAAATGACCACGAAACTGGACCACCCAAAGAGAGCGAGATCCAAAAAAATCTCTAGAAGCCCCCGAAAAGCAATCACTCCAAGCCTTTATGAACACATGCCCTGGCAAACCGTTGCTCGCCCATTCTCTTCGGGTATGTACCTCGAGCCAATTTCATGCGAAGTGTATTACTTAATCGCCCGGAAGCTATGCTCAGCCCTAGTACAAACTGGGAAAAGCTGAATCACGCCTGGTTATTAGTACCACAGCGAAGTATACCAGCTTCTACCTAAGCGCTTCGAAACGCTAAAGGCAGCTTCGCCAGCTTGTTGGGTACAGGGTGTAATGCTAGAGAAATATGTATTTGTCGCCCAATCCATCTATAGAATACCGCTCGCTCTTGTTGCTTTTTTAATGAGATTTCCCTTTTTTCGCTTGCTCTCTCGCTAATGTGAGATTCCTCACTAGATTGACGAGCGGATAAAAGCTTCCGCCAAATTCCATATCATGCCTTGGTTACCATTAGTACAACTACAAAATCGATGGCAAGTATTGGTAAAGTGATAAAAAGGTCAAACTTACCAGTAGTTGACCGCACAACATAGCCCTTCTTCGTTGCAAGACTGCGACACTTTGTGGTACCTAGTGAAACCACAGGTTAGAATAATTTCGCTGGAGACCAGTGGTGTTATGGGGTTGGTAGATGGAACAAACCACAGCGTAGGCAAATAAAGCATATCTCCTTTCTCCAAAGTGACTCTCATCGGTGTGGCAAACTTCTCGTACCCCTCTTCCTCTCCCACTCCCTCTTCATCAGGATCCCAAGTAGCAAAAGGGATCATCTCATCCTCCAGATTAATGTCTAGTTCGCCATCCGGACCCCTAACATAACTTGCAGCCCTCAATTCCTTCTCCCGAATACAAGGATACATAATAGGCGGCAAGAGAACGAAATGCTTTTTTCCCAGAATCTGGACATAGATGTTTTCATATGGATCCTTATGTAATGCTGTAACCGAATGAGAATTTCCTATCCAAAGATTTACTGCGTCGGGTTTGTTCTGCAGGGCCACTCGGGAGAAAGGGATTGATGATGGCACGTGGGTGGAGAGGGGTGTGTATTCGGAGTTTAGGTTGTTGTTTTCTGGAGAAGGTCAGCGTGGGTCAGGGAGAAGGAGAGGAAAACTCACGAGTTTGCGCGTATTTTATTTCTGAACTTGGGGTACGCCCCTTGAGTTCTTGGTTCGTGAGGTAGGCAAGAAAGGTTGTAAAGTCCTCTTCTTCCTCGAGGGGTTTGACGAAAATGAGGTTTCCGGAGGCATCTTTTGTCGGGGAGTCAGCGTTTCTGGTTTCATGAGGTGAGTTTGTATTTGGTAATATTTTGTGGTGTGAGAGAAGTAGAGCAGAATTCCAGAGGATGGAGTGGTGAGACGAATTAACGAAAACGTACTTACCCTTTTGGCGTGATTGCGATGTTAACTTTCAATCCACCCATTACCTCGTTCAGTTTGGCCACATTCCATGTTTGCGTTGCTTCCCACTGAAATTGATTTCCATTAGCTAGTGTAGTCAATAGCCTTCGAACAAGCTGAGATCGAGAAACCGAAGGTTGAAACACAGCCAAAGAGCACACAATAAAAATTGAACATCAATTGAGTAGGAAAGGAGGAGGGGGTTATGGCATTGTTGCCACCAAAGACCGCACAAAACGATCAAGGAGATGCACTTTCGTTTGATTGGAAACACATATCGAATGGAGGGAGATCCTTAATTTAAGAAGAGCAAAATGAGAATGCAGAAAAATTGAAAGAAAGAAAAAACTCGAAGTGAGAAATTAAGAACGAAAACATCTCTGATCGTGAACCCCAATGGGAAACTTAACCTTACTCACATCGTTGGCAGCACCGCGCACAACAAAAGGTCTGTTCGTGGCCACATATCTCATAAATTCCAAGGCAGATGGCTCTTCGTAGAGGACCGTGATTTGTACGCTGTTAAGCTCATTGTAACTTTCCAGAAAAGTGGCGATTGGATCCTCGGAGGGGTCAGATACGGGATCCATTGTGGGGGTCGGTGAGATAGGTAGCTGAGCTTGAGCTTCAAGGAGAACCTGTGTTCTCGTGCCGATAATGAGGTAAGAAGCCCATGCGAGTTTTCAAGGTTGTACAACTGGGTGCTTGGATACGAGGATGGTGAGATATTGTGAAGGTGTGGAGTTGATGGGATTTTATCTTCCCGGTGGGGAAGAAATGTTTACATTTTGTCGGTAAAGTGGAGAATTTATTATATTTCACAATAAAACATAAGGAACAAAACACTATAGAATGTCGACATGGAATATAAACTCGACAACTATTCAGAAAGGCAATACCACATCTCGTATTTAAATGGATCCTCCCATAAGCCTTACTCCATTTATGCAATGCATAATGTCAATAATGCAATACAATGCATGTGCGCTGACTAAGCTTGCGCTTTCCAAATATAAATTCCCCTTTCAATTTCACCCGCCAAGTCTCGATCACCAACGTTGCTTTTTTCTGTCTCATTGCCATTGCCTGTTTCCATTTCCACCACGCGGTATGCTAGTATATTATTGGTAGCACGGCCTCGACTACTTTTCTTCCTCCAACACCTCGCGAATCAGAGAGGTGCTGATTCCGAGTTGCGGGTGAGAGCTCCTTGGCTGTATGTGAGATTTCCAGAGGGGATTGTTGAAATCAGTGCAGCTCCTTGGTCATGGCATTCCGCCAGATTGGATTGGGCCACGCAGGTGTACATAAGGTGTACATGTGCTGTATCGGACTCGGTGATCACTCTTTCCCAGGCTTCCATGCTTCCAACTCGCCTGCAAGCTGCAGAGGGAGGAACCCTGAAATGCCGAGAATACCTCCTCATGAACGGCGATTGGTGTGGCGGCCTCAACCCGGATATCTCTGAAGGTACATAGGCAGTACTTGTGTAGTTCTCTTTGGCTGCTGGACAATTTCCTATGCCGGCATGAGTGGGTGCGGTACAGAGATTATGCACTACTCCCTTGTGACAAAAAGACAGGGAATAACATATAAGATACAGATGAAGATAGGGCTTCGGAACTGAAGTGCCGGAATTGGTATTGATCAAGCTGGTCCAGATCTTGACACGATAAAGGAAATGCCACTGGACTACCCCACGGTAATCACCACCCCTGTTTCCAAGGGCTTCAGGGGGGTCGTCGAATTCAGATACGAGGCGTTTTTCCCTGTCCGTCTCCCTGCTTTCCTTCACACCCATTCCAGCATTTACCAACATGCGGCTGAGACCAGCCCTTCGAAGAGAAATCAATAATAAGTACCAGCATGTCTTCCTCTCTCCTCTTACTCGTCTCTCTCACTGTTTGGCATCTTCAAACTGCCACAGCAGCTAGTCATTCGTTTGAGCTGGTGTTGCGTTGTCGACCCCTAATAATTTTTAATCATGCTATTACTACCTCCTTCGCTTTTCCGCTGTCTCGCTGTTTTTACCGCTTTCGTAGCGGGCGCTCCAACATGGCCTGCTGCTATTGATGAGCTGGAAGATGTCATGTTTCTCAATACTGGCTATAAAAGCAGAGGATTCTCATCGCATATCACACCATGCTCGTTTTCGGAATTTGGAGTAGGACGCCAAACCGCCGCAGAGTGGCTTCGAATAGGTTTTCACGATATGGCAACAACGAATATTTTCTTCGCTCCTCATGGAGGAATTGATGGCTCGATTGCGTTCGAATTACAAAATGGAGAGAACGTTGGAGCCGGCTTTAGCACGTCACTCACTACATACTCCAACCATTTCAACACGCGCTTATCAATCGCCGACATGATAGCCCTCGGGGTGTACCATTCTGTGCGTGGCTGTGGTGGTCCTGTTGTACCAGTGCGTGGTGGAAGGGTTGATGTCACGACTGCAGGGCCAATTGGTGTGCCACAGCCCCAGAATGGCCAGGGAGCTTTCGTCAACCAGTTCGCTCGAATGGGTTTCAGTGTCCCGGATATGGTCCAAATGACCGCATGTGGGCACGCAATCGGGGGAGTTCATGCTGGAAATTTCCCCGAAATTGTCACTCCTGGGACTGCACCAAACGATTACCAGTTATTTGATACCACACTCGAATTTGATAACAAAATCGCCGCACAGTACATCAACGGTCCCATCTCAGATCCGCTTACCGTTGGTCCTTCGGTCAGGAACACAAGAAATTCTGATTTCGCTGTGTTTACTGCAGACAGGAATGTTACTATCAGAGCCATGACAGATGCTCAGGTTTTCAATACTGTGTGTGCTGCAATTCTTGGACGTATGATTGATACTGTACCACCAACTGTAACATTGTCAGATGTCATCACACCATACGAAGTAAAGCCGAGTGGAATACAACTTACCTTGTTGGCTGGAGGGAAGGATATTAAGTTCTCTGGCGATATTCGGGTTAGGACCACCACGAGAACTATTTCAGGTGTGACAATAACCTACAAAGACAGAAATGGTGGGAACGGTGGCACAATTGCTACAACTGTTGGGGGGACTGCCAATGGGTTCGATGACAGCTTCACGGTAGGTTCAACCTTGTGGGGATTCGCAAGATACTGATATTTTGGGCAGTTCTATTCCTTCAGCTCGAATCTTCCTGCTGCTTCTGCGATATCGTCCTTCACTGTTGCTGTAGCAGAGACCGGTGGACTTACAACGACCTTTTCAAACAATGGTGGCGGATTTCCAGTCCAAGATACTGTGATTTTTCAATCACCTCAAAGCTGCTTGAGCAATGGAAATCTTACTGTCGTTGCAGCAGTAAGTGGTTGAAGCTGCTTCGGTCCAAGAATATGGGAATTAACTATTTACTAGATCCGCAGCACTTCGACAACTCCACTTAGTTTGACAATCACCCAAAAGGTCCCAAGAGCATCAGGAACCCCCGTACCTGCGCTAGTGAACTCGACTGTGGTAATGACAAAAGGTGCTACTATTGGGCTTTTTGATATTTATAGCGCCAGTTCAACCATTTCTTCGGCAGCGGGAACAAAGTTTGGCGTTTCAAATGGAGTTCTTGCCGATGATTTTAAAGATACGAGTGCCCTTAGTGCTACTTGCTTACCCCTAGACTCGACAGTACCGACAAGCACATCTTCGGCCAGCACGGCGATATCTACGACAAGCAGCTCAAGCACAATCGTCACTTTCACTTCCACATCGGCGACAGCAGTTCCTACCCTCGCAAGGAAACCGATTGTTGGCGCCTATAATTTCCAAGGATGCTATACCGAAGGAACGGGCGTCAGAGCACTCACTGGGGCGTCATTCTACAATTACCCATCTATGACACTTGAAAGTTGTTCAATCAGTTGTGCTGGATTTACATATTTTGGCGTTGAATATGGAGGAGAATGTCTCGTTATTTCCTTCCCAGTCTATTGAGTGCTTTACTGACCAACATAACAGGCTATTGTGGTAACACACTTGATTCGACATCTACACTGGCCACCCTCGGCGATTGCAGTTTTACGTGCCCGGGAAATCAATACGAGTATTGTGGTAAGAATTATTTGCTATCCAGGTTTGTTTTGATACTAAAACCAAATAGGAGCGGGAAATAGACTCGAACTTTACAAGCTTACCAGTATGGTATCAAGTACAAGCAGCTCTATTCTAAGTACTAAATCTAGTCAAACCAGCCTAGACTCGACGATTCCAACAAGGTCATCTACTCAAACCTCCTCGGTAATTTCGTCAACGAAAACTTCAACGACAAGCGGCACGACGGCCAGCAGTTCAAGTGGAACAGTTGCCTCGTCGTCCTCCACGTCCCAGAGCACGATCTCAACTATCTCTACAACCAACCAAGGCACAGTTTCCTCCACCTCAACAAGCGCAACCTCCTCACCAACCCTCCATATTGTTCCTTCCGTCGGTCTTTACAATTACGCAGGTTGCTACACAGAAGGAAATGGTGTTCGTGCACTTGGCTCCGCTTTCTACCCCGCGGACTCCCAAACTGTGGAACTATGCGTGGCTGCTTGTGCTACTACGCCTTACAAATACGCAGGATTGGAATACGCCAGAGAATGCTGGTGTGCGGACACATTTGGGACTGGGTCAGCGCCTGTCTCGGATACTGATTGCTCGATGAGTTGTGCTGGTGATGCCTATGAATATTGCGGGGCCGGAAACCGATTGACTGTTTATATCAGGAATGGGACGAATCAGAAGATTTTGAGCACGAGTACTTCTAGTAGTGTTTCGGTGCTTGGTTCTTCGTCAACGAAATTATCGACTTCTTCGCCGTCTACTTCCACCACTTCTTCCGCCTCGCAAGCACTATCAGGCTCAACCCTCTCGACCCTGACAAGCACATCCAAATCCGCGTCCACAACCCTTCTCTCATCCTCGGCCTCAAGCTCAAAGCTATCTTCTTTGCTTATCACCTCCACTGCCTCCAAACCCCCTTCAACGACCGCAAAACCAACGCAAACTGCCCCCGCCATCAAGCCAATCATCAGCTTGCCTGCCAGCGGTAATATCACCTACAATTATCTCTCCTGCTACACGGAAGGCTCCTCATCTCGAGCTCTCAACCAAGCAGCCTTTTATAATTACACATCCATGACATTGGAGATGTGCGCGCAGAACTGTGTGGGATCTAAGTACTGGGGTACGGAATATGGTGGAGAATGTAAGTTGTTCCTATTTCTTTCAGTTTGTCTTTTTACCTCATTGGTCTTAAAGAGGGAGTCAGCATTCACAAATCGCTAATTATTCTAGGTTATTGCGGCAACTCTTTCTCGACAGGAAGTCTAGCCACCAAAGAAGAAGATTGTAGTTTCACGTGTCCCGGTGATAAGTTGGAGTTCTGTGGAGCGGGGAATAGATTGAGTGTTTATTCGCAGGCTTGAATGATTAGCATTCTGACTTCTGGGAAGTAATTAGAGGAGAAGATCGTTTGTTGCTAATTATATACAGACTTTTGTTTCAAATGCCACATAATAATATACATACTGAACTCAAACTGGACTTTATTTGAAGCGCTTCGGGCTCTCCATGAAAAGAGTAATTACGGCAATCTAAACGCACCAAAAATCGGAAATGACTGAATCGCAACCCCGCTCTTATCGGGATGGATGGTGCTCGACTGCCAGGGCCCAGGTTCTCCGTCTTCGAAAGGGCTCTTCTACCACTGGCTGCACGATACTCGTGCCCGACGTTGTCGGTGGCTTAGTAGCATCCATCTAAAAACATGAAAATTGTGAACGACGCTATTTGAGTCCTTGTTCTTGCCTTTTTGCTCAAGTTCATCCCGTGGAGAGTTCTATCCAGGTTCCAACTCAAATGTCGTTATTCCTTGGATTTTTTTTATTGTGGAGGCTCGCGTGTTAGGATTATTTTACCTTTGCGTGAGCGGCCCTGGTCGTATGGTATTTCGAACAAGTGTGGCTCTTTTACTCTCGGGTGGCATGGCCCGCTTCGTACCTTTCTCTGAAGAACGAGAGCTACGTCGACCGCCGAGGTACCTGCTAGGGCAGAGAATGAATCTGCCTCGAATGAGGAGGAGACCGTGGAAAAGAGGGAAATGCCTGTGTAGTTTAATGGGGTTTCTAATGACAGGGTTCGTGGTTTTTTGAGGGTGTTTACACAGAAAGTATAGTAGAGAAGTATGATTTAACAGTTGTTGATATTCGTAGCTGGAAAATGATTTTCACATAGCTAAGAATCATATATTTCTTATTCCTGTCGAAACAATCAGCACGAAACAGTCAAATAAGAGCAGTCACATAAATAAATTTTCAACCCACAATTTGACTCTCATCTGGAAGCAGTTCAACAGAGATGGAAAGTCTCAACAAGCCGGCTCTTATCAAACCATTCTCCATCCATAACACCATACACATACGCTTCTCCAATCAGTTCAAACCTCTTATTGGCGACTGGTCGAAGAATGAATGGTATTGAAGCCCCAAATATAATGCATATCAAGTCGCCGGGAATGGAAGTTGAGGGGGCCAGTCCAACATGACCCTCTGCAGACAGAAAAGGTTTCCTATCATATTGATAAGCCATCGAAAATTTATGTTTCCAGCCAGGTCCGTCTAAGTCCTCAGCTACGATAGGCCCGGGTAAATATAGCGACTCATAATCCTCGCGTAAACTCGACAAGCTGGAAACTCGCGTACGACTCGTCCCGAAGTAATATTCTTGATCCGCGCATGGAATTCGCATCTTTGCATCTTCGACTTTGGCTTGTGTGTTATACAATTGGGAGGCTGTACAGAAATTCTTAATTTCGTTTAAAAATCGCTGTGCGGCTGTTCGGCTGAATGTCATGTTGAAATGCGGTTCATGAACTGATCCCAATTGTGCAATTCTGTCGACCCTCGTTCCTGAAAGACCAAGTATGTTTTCAATTTGACAGGAGCATACTACTGTCTTGGAATAATCATACTTGCCAGAAGCCTGGAACAAGGGTCCACTTGAAGTGTCCTCCCCAGATGGCTCTCGGATCGGAGTAGAGAAGTCCGGTACCCAGCTCGGTAAGCCATTCATTCTCTCTATCTGTCGGCTCCAAGCCAAAGCCGTGGTTTGTCCATCGTGTATGAATGCTCTAGTAACTGAACAGTAGACCTGAACTACTGTGAGGGCATAATCCAGCTGTATATCAAGTTTGACTGCATCCGAAGCGAGATTTAAGATTCCATAAATTTTGTCTCGCGGATCCGTACTCTTTAGAGGAAAGGCATCCAACCAGTTATAGCAGGTCCGTTTCAAGAGCTTTTGTAGACTTTCTGGTTTCTTTTTGTACTCAGACCGAATTCCTATAACTCGCCGTGAAACTGTATTACTCCTCAGCTGCATAGTCTTTAAGGTTATGGGTTTCATATGTGGGCCGAAGACAGGATCTCTAAATCCTAAACTTCGATACCGCCATGGAAATCTTGACCTCGGAAAAGCGTACAGATCCGATGTGGCCTGGAAATTTGTGAACGGAAGGTGTTTTTCCCGCATAGTACACTCACCCGCCTAGCTACAGAAATTTCCTGGGCTACCCAAACTCTGGACCAATACTCGCGTTCGTATAATCGGGGACAGCAAACGACCAGAGCTGCGACCAAGCCTTCCTCCTCTACAAGCTCTTCAATCCCGACTCTGCGTCTACTCAACCGAGGATCAGTGGTAGGAGTAAACCAGTTTTCAATATCTGTTGGTCGTAATTCTCCAATTCCCGCTTTTATTGCTTTCTGCCCTATTTCTTCCACCCGCTCCATCGCCTCATCACTGTCATTATTTGCTGGCCCAATCCAGGCAAATACTTCACGGGCCTGTGTATATATCTCACACATCATTTGGACTTGATGCGTTTTTTCTTCGTCATTCTTCTGATCAACACAAAGAGCGTCGACCCAGATAGCTATAGGTTTGCTTTCGGACTGGATGTTCTGCAATGCATCTTTGAGATTTTGGCGGACGCGAACGAGTTGATTGTTGACGACGATTGTAGCAGTAGGTTCTTTAGGGCCCCAGGTATACGACAGTGCTATGTATGAAGGTGTTTCGTCGAAAGAGATCGGCTTTAGTGTGCAGTGAACAGAGCTATCGTGTGGAGCCTCGGTGCTTGGGAGGAGTGTCAGTAGCCGAATCTCTCGTCCTTGAGAACCAAGGGGAGCGTAAGATATAGAGGCCATCGCTCTGAAATTTTTTAATTCCAGAGTCGTAGAGGGTCCGTCGAATGCTATGGGATGGGTGATAATTCTATGATCTTAGGCAGCAAACGGGCATCGCATTGATTGGTCACCTTGGCCCAGGGTCTTCTGGACATTCAGCCTTGCGACCAAAATAGACCCAAACACCAGAGATCAGCAGATAGAGTGCTCTAGGACTCTATTAGAGAGTGATTAATACCAAAAAGAAGCTCCCAACTTAATATCGAAAGCCTCAGTTAAATGCACTATTTCTGCATAGGGCCTTACTACTTCCATCACCGTGAATAGAACAACCCTAAGTAAAAGAGTAGCCTGTTATTTCTACATTTGAAAAACAGAAGAAAAACCAGAAATAAAAGAAGCAACAACATACTAAGTTTATTGAGAATCTTTTAATATTCTAGAGAGTCTGGGTATCTGTTACCACTTCGACTGCGAGCTTCCTCGAAGCAAGAGAGGTCAATCGTTTAAACCCACAAGGTCAGAATAAGTAGGGCAGGAGAAATAGAGCTACTCAAGAAATTTAGCCACACTACTTAAAGTAACTTACTTTCTTTATTAACCCACTTAGACTTAGCCGGATCTAAGAATATAAATGGCGGGATTTATAGGAACTCCTGACAAGATCTCGAACTAAGAGTGCTAATTATTAAAGCCACAAGAGTGCCAACGGGGAGAGGCTTATACAAGCCTCAAAATTGAGAATCCAGAGTGAATGGTAGAGCTTGTGTATAAATAAGTTAGTCACTAGAATACCTGGAACTCCTAAAACAACATTGTACAAAAAAATGACTTGTTTTCTTCCCTGGCCTAGACCACGACTACAGGACACTTAGGGTGCACAAAAGTGATTTTCTAAAGTATAACGAGTTTTTTTCAGAGAGAGAATGAAATGTTTTTAAAGTCTTAGTCTATACAATTTTCGACATTAACGAAACATTCGACAGCAAGACAGCAATATTGTTCAGAAGCCTAGAAGAAAGTTCGGACGTTAAAGTCTCGCGAGCAAAGCAGGCCAGTAGCACGTCACAGGGCCCTAAGTCTAGCAATGACTACTTACTTCGTTCGACCTTAGGCTTGAAGGCCTTGTTGTTTTGTTCCTTTAAGGTTACACATTCTTTCTGCAAATAACCTAAAGGAAATTTATACTACAACATTAAAAGAATACTCTAAGTTTTAGCCAAGGAGCTAAGATATACACAGAGGAGTATAGGAATACAGGAGCCAACAACTACAGGCTCAAGGGACTAACGTTATCTAGTATTCCAATTGGCTTAGATTAATTAATGGTTTACAAGGTCTGTAAATAACCTTAAAGAGAGGTTAGTAGCGTGTTTTTTTAAAGAAAGGACTCTACAGAGTGAAACTAATAGAATTGAACTGAAATTCTTTTTTCTATTTCTGTCTAGACATAAACTTACAAATTGAGGGGAACGTAAATATTACAAAGTCTATTGAATTAATTTGATTGTTTAAAACCAGTGATCGGCATCTGGAAGCACTTTCCATGGAATCTTCTAGGATGATATTGCTCTGGAATTATCTAGGAAGAATTTAGAGTAGATGCCAGTATCTAGAGTACTTGAAAAGTAGTGAATTTGTGTATGTACAACCCTCAATTCTCGAGCTTAAAAAGCTCAAAAACGAGGTCTTTTTAAAAGTAAAACTAGTTTCCTAATTAGGCCTAGCGTGTTCCCTCTTCCCTTGCTTCCTTCTCAATGTCCTTAATTGCAGTCTCTTATAATAATCCCTAGCTTTATAGATATAACAAACTAGCGTAAAGTGCTATCTCTAATTTATGCTTGCTTCTTTATAATAATATTAGCGTTTATATAGCGGGAATCCGTAGGAATAGGACGATTTAGAGACGCTATATTGGTATATTTAGTAGATTTAGTAAAGTTGATAGATGAGGCTAGTACACGTGACCTTCTTAGCGCCCGGACCATTGTTTTTACGTTCCGAAATCACGTGAAAGTAGCATTTTATGGATATCCTGGATCCTTCCATAGAAGGTGGCTCCCGGTGGACACTGAAAGTGGCAGTATAATTTAGCGACCCTTGGTACTCTTTGTGTGATAAAATCACAACAACTGGTCGTAAAAATATATTAAAATTATGAGAAAATACTTAGAGGTCTGACTTACATTGTTAAAACGCTTTGAAAGTTTTTATTATATTTGTTTTGTGATACAGGCGTTAGCAATAGTGTAGAGAAAAGTAATTCTGCTACTTTTAGTGTCTACCGGGACGGAATTCCAGATGCCGACCACTGTTTAAAACTTTCTTACTTATTTAATTTTATGGAAGCTGTATTTACATGTTTACTTAAAAATTACGAGGTTTATTTAATTTACTTAATTACTCTAAAAAATGGTAAGTACTTAATTAAGGTAAGGGAACTTACTAGTAAACTGAATAAATCCATCCAATTAACTTTATTGCGCTATGCCTCTTCTAAGTTCGAGGTGTAATCTATTAAACGTGTACCCGAAGTAGATAAAATTAAGTACTCTAAGTAGCTCAGCTACTTTAGAAGTGATAGGATCAACCACATTACAGTACGTACACTAAGTAGTGCTTTCGTAGACAGTGTGAGTACGTATTAATCATTAATCTGATTAATAATCTGAATAATGTGATTAGATTAGATTAGAATTTGATTAAGGGGTGTCTTGATTAGATTAGATTAATGATTTTAGATTAATCTAATTAATATGATTAATATGATTAATATAGCTAAATGTAGTAAAATTTAGCTAATTAGAGCTATTTAAACCTCTATAATAAAATAATCATACTTAAATCTTACTTCCTTCTCTTCTTTCGCCTCTCTCTCCTTCTCTTCTTATGTTTCTTCTCCTATATATATACTATAGGCTTTGAAGCTATACTTTCTATCTAGATTCTAATAAATCCTATAGATTCTTAGCTAAAGAGAAGATTAATAAGAAGAATACAGAGTTCTAATACATTTCTATTCGATTTCTAATTTAATTTATAAGGTATATTCTGTGACAGTTCTGGTTCCAGACCTGTCACGCGCCTCTCACCGCCTAGCAGAATCCTGTATATTAGCATCGTTCAGAACTGTCTCAGCTCTTCACCTTAGTAATCTAAGAATGGATCAGTTCTACCATCACACGTCGTTCTGCTCCGTCACATATTCTAGAATTATTTTAGAAATTAAGTAGTTTCTAAGTATCTATAAGGATTATAAAGCTAATTATTAGATATATTATTAATAATATATATACACTTAGTACAGTAAAGACAAATTACTTAGTATATAGTCTATTCAATATATAATAAAGAAGTAATTTAGGTAGAAAAGGTAGCTCACTTAGCTCTATAGTACCTAGCAGCGTTACTCCGAACGCTACCCAGGATCACCGGACCGATCGGACCGAGTCGGACCGAATTAATCAATTTAATCTGATTAATATGATTTGATTAATCATGAATTTGATTAACGGCTCATTAATCTTGATTGGATTAGATTAATGGGTCATTAATCTAATCTAATTTAATCATTACTTACACTGTTCGTAGACAAGTGGGTGCACGTTTTAGAAGGGATATTTTTGACTGGCTTATCCTAGTCACCAAAATCACTAGACTCACTGCTAAGTAACCTAAACTAGGGATATAATTAGACAATACCACAATTGGTGACTGAACTACACCAGAACGCAACAAACTTTAGTACTCTATCTCCACCCCCAAGCTTCGACACGAACATAGCTCGAAATGGTCCAAAATCAATAGCAATCGCAGAGGCATCTACACATCAAAAACACGTACAGATGAAGTAAATTTTCTCGTCAGGTCTCCCAGAGACTTCAGAAGCAGAATGACCTCGAATAGAGGTGTCCAATCCTTAGCTGCTACCCTTCCTACTTTACCCTGTACTCAAATTTATATATTTTCAAAGTATATTACCACACAAGGACCTGCCCAATAAAGTAGTGAATAAAAAAATTACCACTCAACTTTATCTCGTTTATTAAGCGAGGACACCCCCTTTCCAAACCACCAGGGCCAAATCACGCCCCGTTCAGAGTACCAGAAAGCGCTATTTCGGTAATTTATAATGTTTGAAAGGTAAGTGTGCATGGATACAGACCAATGAACTGCATTCACACATGTGCACTTGATGGGGAAAGGCTGGATACAACCAAATTTCTCAATTGCTGATTCTCAAAGGTCTTCAAATGTGGTATTCCCCAACTCCAAATCTACAAATCAGCATGAGCCGACAGACTCGCAGGACACGCTATTCGCTCTCAAATAAAATATACAAAGGTGGTGGTACCCGGGCCCCAAATCCCAACCCGTTCATTCATTCCTCCCCTCGCATTAATCATTCAATTAAGCAGCCACAGTCGATCGACCAATCGATCAACTAGTTGTTAGTAAATAAGTCAATCATCTTCGTCATCATAATCCTCCCCCACCTCAGCCCACCCACATCCCCATCTCCGACCCTCACCCTCCCCACACTGTCTCAACTCGCGCGCCTCCTTCTCATTTTCCCGCCAAACACGAACAAGGTAGTCATCGCCAACAGTAATAAGATCTCCTCGATTACTCCAGGCCATCGATCCAACCTCCTTCTTCTCATGACCACGTACTAAAGGTGTGCCATTCTCAGAAATTGGGATGGTAGTGTCGAATCGATTGGGCTTCTTCTTCGTCTTGTTTCTATCAAGGGGTTTCATGCCGTTCATGAACTCCGGGGTGGGTTCCTCAATTCGTGACGGGTTATCCAACAGAGTGCTAGGGAGATACCGCTCATCCAAAGGGAACAGCATCGCAGAGCCGTCGCTGCTACCAACTGCCAAAAGCTCACTGTTGCCATTATCTGCCTTGCGAAGCGCAGACTTGACATAGAAGGATGTAGCATACAACTTTGGATGGCGATATCCATAGATGGGTCCTAATCCTTCTTGCGTACCTCGGTGTGGTAGTCGGCGACCGGTTGATTGAGAGAGCTCTGGGGCATGACCGAGAATGAGATGAGCGGTGGAGTAAGCGTATACAGTGTTGTCTTTGCAGACAGTGTACAGCCTTGTGCCATTGGTATTCACGCTCATAGCTGTAATACCAAAATGGCGGAATTTATTATGGCTTTCGGGTTTTTGGGTTTGGGAAACAGGAATTTGAGTCTTTCGTCGGCTGGTTCGGATATCCCATAATCTGACAGAGGCATCGGCTTCGGAAGCAGTTAAAAGTAAGTGCTCTTGTCCTGGTGGCAAAAAGTGGATTGATGTGACAGAGACATCCCCGGCTCTTCGAGGGGCTTCGCCACTAGATGGTGAGTCTGTAGCGCCATCAATGGCATGCTGATTGGTAACATTATGAGCTTCCCATATGGTGTTGATGGGACGACCATATTTTACATTGTTAGGCCGGGGCGAGTTTTCACGAGGTGGTACCGGGACATGGAATGCACACTCGGGGCCGTCTGATCCTTTGCATCTCAAATCCCAGATTTGAACCGTTCCATCACGACTCGAAGTTGCAAGAATGTTATTATTATTGGCACCGGGCTGAAAACGTACTTGCTTAAGTGAGGCGCTGTGGTTTCCAAGAATGGCAGTGGTGGTTTGAGTAGTCATGTCTACGACTCGAGCCGTTGAGTCCCCAGAAGCCGTGGCCAAACGTGTATCGTCTTCGGAGAATGTCATGTCAATGATAGCATTGGTGTGCACTCGGAAGATGACATGGGCAGTATTGAATTCCGGTCTTTGATTGACCGCCGATTCCAGAAGGCTAACTCGGCCTTCTTCGTCTCCAATTGCAACCAAGGAATTTGCTGGTTCAGGTCAGTATGGGAAACGAAGGCGGAAACGGCTTATGAAGTCCTTACTATTAAGACTTGCTGTGCAAAATGGAATGCACAAATTGTTGCCTGCGATATTATGACAGGTGTAAATTCCCGTTGGTCCACTGCAAAAGGAAGCCGTCTCGTTTCGCCAATCTAGGTAAAGTTAGAAATGAGTCAAATGGGGGAGGGGGTCTTACTACCATTGACGGGGTACTCGATTCGCTGGCGGATACCGTGAGAGGAGTTTGCGAAACTGAGTTGCAATAAACGTGCACTGAGACCGCGATTGACTAATGAATTGGAAATTGGTTTGGGTGTTGGAAGAGCCCATCTTATAGGCTCTTCTCGAAACTTGACTTGCTTCCCGGAAGAAGCTCGTTCGCACGGTGATGATGGAATTGCAGTGGCACGAGGGTATGAATGGGCCGGAGAAAAATCAACCAAAGATTGTGAATAGACCGAGGCAGTGGGATTGTCTCGATGATATTTAGCACGAGTATATGGGTGATCAGGGAGAATGTTCTCTGTTGCTGAATCTCGTCCTTGTCCAGCACTCTTATTACCGGGAGATGACTCGGTGGAATGAAGCAGCTTTCGTCTCTTCAAGTCTCGCGGAAAGTCTTGAGAGTCATTATCTTGGGTGTTGCCTTCGATTGTGGGCAGTACTGGCTCTAGTAGAGGACTCGACTGTGCAACATCTTGTCGATTTCCAGTTATGTCATGGAGGGCATGTCGTTCGGCACTGTTGTGTTGAGAGGTAGTTGATGTTGATCGAGGAGCGAAGAACCTTCGGAACTTTCGAGGGGTAACAGACGGGTCGGCTCTGGCTTTTCGTGTTCTGCGTGCAGAGGGCGCAGAGGGAGGAGGAGTCAATCTCGAGGATAGCTGTTGTTCGGATCTTGTGGTCGACGGGGGAGGTGAAGATGGGATATCGAATGCGACGTTGTTGATGGAGGACATCTTCAATGGGATTGCGTGGGATGATGGGGGTGTACAAGTTTGATTTCATGACATTTTCGAGTTTTGCGGGGGGCACTGGTACCAGACTGAGAATGCGGTTGCAATTGGAGTTGAGGTCGAAGTGGAGTGCGTGGATGTCGGGTGGGATGCAGCAGTGGAGGCCTTCACACATTTCAGAGCGCGTTTTTCGTGTAAAGTGGTGCACCTTAAGGCTAGGGGAGAACGCGAAATTCGTGGCTGGTGAGCTGCATACTGGACTCGAGACCGGACTAACGCTGCCCCGGACCGCCACTATGGCTGTTATCTATAATTTCTATTGAAAAAAAAAAGGAAATTAAATTCTTGGAACTTGCGAGTCACTAAGCACACTTTTCTCTATGCACTCTACTGTATCTGGTTTTCTTTAGAGTCTTAATTCTGGTTATTCTAAGCCTTTAGACAGCTCCCCCATATGGTGGCCGCTTTACTGCGGGATAAGCTTATCGCAAGCCTTGGCAAAGAAATCTTTCCCTCCACTGCGAAGAATTTTGGGGCCCTCATTGAAACCTCCATCTCGTTGCGCCAGCCCACGCCAATTCCACCAACTTCGCAGCCATGGGTATCCAGAAGAAACACGGCAAAGGCCGTCTCGATAAGTGGTACAAATTGGCCAAGGAGAAGGGATACCGAGCCAGAGCCGCCTTCAAATTGATTCAGTTGAACAAGAAGTATGGCTTTCTGGAAAAGACCAAGGTCCTGCTGGATCTCTGTGCAGCTCCAGGAGTAAGTCGACATGCGATTTAATTGAAGAGTGCTATCTAACAATACGGCAGTCATGGTGTCAAGTAGCAGCAGAGGTCATGCCTCCAAGCAGTCTCATCGTCGGTGTCGATTTATCCCCAATCAAAGCGATCCCACGAGTTATTACCTTCCAAAGCGATATCACCACCGACAAATGCCGGGCCACCATTCGACAACACTTGAAAACTTGGAAGGCGGATACAGTTCTTCACGACGGAGCTCCCAATGTCGGTACAGCCTGGGTACAGGATTCTTTCAACCAAGCAGAATTGGCTTTACAGGCTATGAAGCTGGCTACAGAATTCCTCGTGGAGGGAGGAACTTTCGTCACCAAGGTTTTCCGATCCAAGGATTATAATAGTTTGCTGTGGGTTTTCAACCAGCTCTTCACGAAAGTCGAAGCCACCAAACCTCCTTCCTCGAGAAACGTTTCGGCCGAAATTTTCGTCGTCTGCCAGGGCTTCAAAGCACCAAAGAGAATTGATCCTAAATTCTTAGACCCCCGATCAGTCTTCGCCGAATTGTCCGATCCTACGCCTAACAATGAAGCTAAAGTTTTCAACCCAGAAATCAAGAAGAGGAAGAGAGATGGCTACGAGGATGGAAACATGACCCAATACAGAGAGGTTGCTGCTAGCGAATTTATCCAAACGACGGATCCGATCGCGATTCTTGGAAGTCTGAACAGACTTTCTTTCGAACAACCAGCAAATGGGGATGTCGCTTTGGCTGCTCTCGACAAGTTACCAGAGACGACACAAGAAATCAGGGATTGTTGTGCCGATTTGAGGGTACTGGGAAGGAAGGAATTCAGAAATCTACTGAAATGGCGATTGAAGGTGCGCGAGATATTCGGCTTTGCAACAAAAAAGACTGCCAAGCCAGTAGAAGAAGAGGTGGCCGAGGTGGAAGAGATGGATGAGGAGTTGAAAATACAAGAAAGAATCCAGGAATTAACCGACAGAGAGAAGGGTCGAAGGAAACGAGAGAGGAGGAAGGAGAATGAAAAGAAGCAGAAAGAAATTATCCGAATGCAACTTCACATGGTTGCGCCAACAGAAATTGGTCTCGAACAATCTGGTCCAAATGGGGACAATTCCATGTTCGGTCTCAAGTCAGTCGACAAAACTGGTTCCGTGGACAAGATTGCCAAAGGAAAGATGGTCATTCTTAAAGAGTCTGATTCTCGACCAGACCATGACAGTGGATTTGGATCGGAGGAGACGGATGAGGAGAGCGATGAAGAACAAGATAAATTAGACCGAGAGTTGGATTCCATGTACGATCAATATCAAGACCGAAAGGCCAGCTCTGATGCGAAGTTCCGAGCGAAAAAGTCGAGAAAGGAGCATGAGGACGGCGATTGGGAAGGATTTTCGGCGGATAATCATGGTAGCGATGATGACGATGAACTGGAAGGAGACAGCAGCGATGAATCGTCCGATGATGAAACTGAAACTAAACGTTCTCTTTTAACGGATTTAGAAATTGAGGAGAAGAAATCTAGTGGTCTATCTCGAAGAGCTGCGCAATTCTTCGACCAAGATATATTCAAGGACATTGGCGGCATACCCGAGGAAGAACCAGAATCTGAATTGGAAGAGGGAGAAGAGGAGATTGCCGCCGATTTGGATGCTCTCGATGTTGTCATGCAAGAGGCACAAGAGGCAGCTGGCATTGAGCCCGACTCTGATTCCGATATGCCAGACGAGGTGGACGAAGCAGCATCATCAGAAGACGAGGATGGCTTTGAGATTGTGAAAAATTCTTCAAAAGACAATCCTTGGGAGGACGAACCTCGAAAGGATGGTAGACTTGGTATGTTCTTCTCACTCCCTCCTTCTATCTCACCACTGACCTTCGAATCTAGATATCGATATTATTACAGCTGAAGCTATGACTCTCGCCCAAGCCATCGCCTCAGGCACTAAGACAACAGCCGATCTGATTGACGAGAATTTCACAAAACATACCCTTAAGGATCGTGATGGTCTTCCGGAATGGTTCCTCGACGACGAAGGACGCCACGATAAACCGCATCGACCCATCACCGCTGCCGGAGCGGCGGCCATCAAAGAGAAACTCCGCGCACTTAACGCCCGTCCTATCAAGAAGGTTCGAGAAGCAAAAGACAGAAAAAAGTTCCACGCTGCTCAACGACTCGAGAAACTCCGCAAGAAGTCCGCATTGCTGCAAGACGAGGAGGGAATGACGGAGAAGGAGAAAGCGAGCAATATCATGAAGTTGATGAGCAAAGCTGGGAAGAAGAAGCCGAAGCAACAGGTCAAGGTTGTCGTTGCAAGAGGTGGAAATAGGGGTATTGCTGGACGACCGCGGGGTGTCAAGGGCAAGTATAAGATTGTGGATGCGAGGTTGAAGAAGGATGTTAGGGGGGAGAAGAGGGCGGCTAAGAAGAGGAAGTGATGATGTGCATTAGGATTTTTATCAGTGGTAATGAAATTTTTGATACCAAATGTGGGGATTTCCAGTTTTCTATCCTGGGGTATTTTGGAGGGCTTGAATTCACATGTTTCCTTTGGCAGGTCATTTTCTCTGGAAAAGAAATTCCTGATAGATGAGAGCACAGATGGCTTTTTTTCTCTGAATAACTTTCCGAACTTTCCTCGAGAAGTATTTGGAAGCTCTTCTTTGGGGGGTGGTAGGGGGAGAATATGTTGTCTTGCTCATGACGCCGTGGCGCGCTCGTTTAGTGGTCCTGGCCTGAAGCGGACAAGCTTAATTGTTTCGGATGTAAGCTTGTCCGTCTGAATTCGCCCCCTTCTTAGACATCAACACTCTTTTGGGAAATTCATGTTATATTTTTTTGAACCTTGAAGGAGAGCAAGTACCACTTTCGGCCAGATTTGCGATTTTTACCACGCCACTGTGCTTGTTCTCGGGATTTTCTTACTCATCCACCACCAGCACCACCTTTTGTACGTCTCTCCGGGAGCAAGTATCTCCGCTGCTGACTTCTTTGTGGGGGGATTTTGATGATGACCATTCTTATGGGAAATACCTCGCCCAGATTAGAGGACGTTCGCTCCCGGGAGTTTGGAACTCGGTGGTTGAGGGGAAGGCGTGAGAAGGCGCGACCAGAATGACCCCTCCATATCAAAAGGCAACCTGGAATGGATGAAGCCAACCCAGAAGTCCTCTACTTGGCAATGTCAACAAACTTCTGGATAGGAAACATGCACAATGAAAACATCCAGACCGCGTCACGGTCTGTGGGGATCAAATAAATCACTTGACAAATGGAGCACTCGAACTTCTCCAACTCTAAAGTGCCGTCCGTGGTCAACAAACGACTTTTGGGATAAGAAGCTTCTTCCTAGTCTAGCGCCAGGTAGCTGTCAAAATGCGGCTCAAAGGAGCTTGCAGATGTCGACAAGCTAAGCTTCCCACTATTTTTCGGCATTCTGAGGAGCCGGTCAGGAATATAGCTGACTTGATCGTTAACATCAAGCCCTCGCCTGGGTAAACTTCACAAATCGAGTGGGCTAGATGACTTTCATTGATGGGAGCAGCGTTGACAATAGGTCGATTTGAATCGCGGGATATTGATCCGTCGCGGCTTCCTCCATTCCGAGTAGGGACAGCCAGGTCTTTATTCTTCTTGTTGAGGAAGCATGACTTGGATTTCGTTTTGTCATCGTTCCTTCCTCACAACAATTGCCTTCGGAGGGACCTTGGTAGGTATATAGGTAGGCAGCATTCCTTCTTCCTTTTTTATTTTCCTCACAATCAACCACATCTTGGCTTCTACACATTTGCTTCCATTACAATCTTGACTCACTGCTCTTGGCTGTTCACTCACTTGGAATAACATCTTATTCAATCATCAACCATGCGTTTCTCATCCTCGGCTATATTGGCTTTGGCTACTCTGGCTGCTGCTCGCCCACAAATTGTCAAGAAACAGGCACCTGTCAATATTGATCCTGCCATCTTGCAGTATGCGTTGACTGTCAGTGTCTCTTCCCTCTCGTAACAATGTAGATGCTGACAAGAGACAGCTTGAGCATCTCGAGAATGCGTTTTACAAGAGAGCACTCTCATTGTGGGATCAGAAATCCTTCGTCGATGCCGGCTTCTCACCTGCATTCTACGATCAATTGAAGTACATTGCCCACGACGAAGAGGGCCATGTTGTCTATCTCGCAGCTGGTCTCAAGGCGGCTGGTGCCATGCCAGTCGAGGCTTGTACCTACGCTTTCCCCATGACCGATCCAAAATCCTTTGTCAAACTTGCATCAGTAATTGAGGGTCTTGGTGTCAGTGCATATCTCGGAGCTGCTGCAGATATTACTTCAAAGGCATATTTGACAGCAGCAGGTAGCATCCTGGTGACCGAAGCTCTTCATGTAAGCTACTCTTCGCAAGTTTAATGCCTCAACTTCTAACCTCTTCCTAGCAATCCGCCACCCGCGGTGCCGTTGGCGAAATCCCAATGGCAAATGTATTCGGCACGCCCCTCGGTCTCAACGCTGTGTACACAATTGCCAGCCAGTTCATCGAAGAATGTCCATCGACAAACATGGAGCTTCCAGTCATGGCTTACGTGGATCTTGCCACAGTAACTGCTGGAGCAACCGCAACGAATGCAATCGTTGATCTTCTGCCAGGCATCATGCCCAACGGTACTTATTACACCACTTTTGTGTCCGGACTTGATATCATACCAACCACACCCCTCGGTGTTCGCGATGGCATGATTCAGACTATCATCCCTGCTGCTGTCCAAGGACAGAGCTATGTCTTCTTGACCAAGGATAACTCGGGTAATTTGACCGACTCGAATATCATTGCTGGTATGCTCCACTCCTCGACCTTTCTTGGCCTTTCACTAACGTTGTAGGCCCTGCCATTCTCGAGGTCACACCCGATTCGCCAACCTTCAACCTCACCATAACCAAGTAAATGAATGTTACGGTTCTCGTCTTGTACATATATCGGAGATTTTTGGAACGTCTCTCATGAAAGCAAACAGGAAAAAATAATTGTGTGTGGCGGAATTTTGGAACCTTTTGGACGACGATTGTCTTTTGTTGTTTTTGGAAGAGATATTATTGAGTGTTCGTTTGTTTTGATGAGTAGAATGATGCCTAATTGTAATTAATTAATTTTATGACGTTGAATCACTGAGCCCGCTTTATGGTTGATTACTGAGGAGTTCGAAGTGAGATTGACCATAAGCTTGACATGATAGAGTTGATTTCTATGCCGCTTGGTTGAAAGTAAGACATATCTTTATGAGGTTTGTTACTGCGTCTATTTGTATTGGACACTTCAAAATTCCTACAACAGTCAGACGAGACGTTCAAGCGGTCTCGTTCCCCGCCGGCTTGGAAGGAGTGTGGACTTTGTAGAAAGCGTGTTTGAGATGATATCAACGGCATCTAACGTTTGTCAGTTAGAGGTTCTTTTCGGCCTTAAGTGTATGTGCCATTTGAATTCGATATTAAGGATGGGTTCGACAATAAACTTGTAGGTACGGCGTGGAAGAAAAGAGAGTGGTGTGAGGGAGAAGGGGCTTTGTTTTGCGGTCTTGCTGGGTTTATGTGGCGGGGTGCGAAGTTGTGTGAAGACTTAAATGGATATGGGTGGTTCTGGGGAGAGGTGGAAAGGAATGGCTTTGCCTTTTTGATAAGAGGGGTTGGGATTTCGAAGGGATTTCGAAGGGCCTATTGGTAGGTATTCTAGGTGAATTTATGGGCTCCTCAGAATGATACTCTTAGAGAGTGGTATGTTTTGAGTGAAACCTTGGGTAAAGTTTTCTTTAACGAGAGGGTCTGGATAAATAGGAAGTGTCGTTTCGTAGTGATAGGGAGATCTGGAAAGTCGCGTATCCTAAACTGATGCACTGATGTTAAGGGGAGAGACGTGGGTGTAATAAGTGAGCCTCGCTTAACGAGATTTTGTTCCTGGGCCGATGTATATTTGTGTACAGCGACAAGAGTAAAATATAGAATGACTTTCTGAACAAAACTTGGTGTATTCTCAGAAGTCCACATTCCTCCATCGAGAGTATTTCTTTTTCTGGTATCCAGCTTGTCTTCTGTACCTAACTTGTAGCAACATTCACACAACAAATAAAAAATACACCAGGAGGATCGGTCGGAATATATCAGGTAGCTTTGCATTGACAGACTCCCGGAAAGAAATAGCAGAATCTCTAAGAAGAGGCCTAGTAAGAACATGTCCTGGATACTGGGATGATGTTGACCCCTCGAGAGTAGATAGAGAGATGGATTTCTTTCTTAGCTCTTACCTTTTTTGTTTATTTCAGAAAGACAATATAATATATTAATAGTTAGAAGATAGTTACTCAGAAGAGATCTGGGAGGAGAACCTCTCAAATAATACAGGGAAGCGTTTTTGAGCAAAACTCCTTTCTGTGGGTGCGTGCCAACTTGTCTGCCTCCGCAGCAAATACCAGCATCGTAAGCGAACACATCCCACCCTAGGGACGAGATACCTTGGGTAAAAGAATTGAAGAAAGCCTTCTCTGTGAAAAAGTCTTACATTCGAGACTTAAAAGGTTCACCGAATTTCCTTGAACAAAACACCCAAGCTAATTGATTGATAGTAATGTTACATGTGTACCACGAGGCTGTGCAGAAAGTGCTGCATGAAAACTGCAATCGTGGTTGGCCATTGATACAGCCACTTTTTGAAGCCCAAAGTAAGAAACAGACTCGAGGGTCTTCTCTCTCTGTCCCTTCTCCGTCGTCAATGTCATCGTTCCTGCTATTATTGACCATGTTAAACCCCCTAACCATCTATTTATGATTTAATCAACTTTAAGTTCGCGGGCGAGCACAGTGATGGCCTCATTTTACATCTTCCAAATCCACAATCGCACAAATCAACCGTCTTGATTTAGCGCACCGCCAAAATGTCGTTCGGGTACTCCGTTGGTGACTTTTTGGGGGGCGCCAATCTCGCCTACAAGTTATGGCGCTTGCTAGCCACGACTCAGTGCCCGATGACTGAGCATGTACAAGCCATGGAGGAATTGAAGTCTCTAGAGGAGACTTTCAACAGAGTGGGGGCATTAAGCAAAGATCCTGCGATACGACCAGATGCGATGAATGGCGCTTCACAGCTTGCCTTATCGGCAAACCAATTGATTCGCGACTTTTTGGAGAGAACGAAGACTGCGAGAGAAAAGATGAGCTGCCCGGGCACAGGAAATGTGATCACCGATACTTGGCGAAAGATGGGATGGTCGATATTTAAACAGGATGAGTTGAAGGTTTTGAAAGAGGGCTTACATGAAAAGATGGAATGTATCCACCTCATTCTTCAGTTAGCATCACTGTATGCTTGTTGCTCTCTATATAAATTGATGTTCATGAAACTGATAAAAGTGACAGCAAAGAAAGTTTGCCCCAAGCCGAATACCAAGTTTCTGGCGACGATTCAAGTAAAGCAAACACTTCGGGAACAACACCTCCTGATCGGGAAGTCAAGAATGGAGATACTGAAACTTTGACTACGGAAGGAGAGATGACAGAAGACAGGCTCTCGACAGATTCAGTGAATAATGGCAGGACCAAATCAGTAATCAACAAATGCAAAGACCTCTTGAAAACACATCGAGGAACCGAAGCGAGTAGCCCCCTTTTTACTGCTCTTATGGAACTAGTTGAAAGCTACGATCCTCAACTCATGCGACTCCGATTCAAGGACGCCGTTGGCCGAAAATTCTCGTTTCCATTCCATCTTTGTTGCACATGGGCAGTAAGTCGAGGTCAAGCCCTATATTTATACTGACATACTAAATAATTGTCTAGGGAATGGAAGAATTGATAAGGCAGGCATTTCTCCATGTAGAAGTAATTGGACCGCAGGTCGCAGATGGCCGGTATGATCTAATAGGACCTAATGGAGAAATAATTCTTCCACAAGTTTGGGAAAACATGATTGAACCAGACTGGGCAATCACGATGCACATGTGGCCGCTACCAGAGTTCACAGAGGCGATCGATGGGTCAAGTTTCAGGAAAGGGGGGGAAAGTGAGGAGAACGAACTTCCATCCAAGGATGCTGCAACATGCCAAACAGACGACGAAACTGATCATAAATCAATAGCCTCCACGAAAAGTGGAAGCCTAATATATGATTCGAAGAGCAATAGGGAGTCATTTGATTCAGCTTCTGGGAGAAAATCGTCAAGATGATTGAAAATGGCAGAAATATCTAATATCTCCTGGTTTACTTGTACATACCTGAGGGGAGGTGCTTAGTCACATGTTTTATTTTAGCGCGAACCAAGGCGGGGAGCTTTGCATGGGGAAACTTGCGCTCAATCCATCACATCACCTCATATTTTATTTCTGCCAGTCACAGGTGACAGAATCTGGCGACTGCGTAACTTGGTGCGCGCTATGCCGTCACAGGAAACGAGATGCCCTCAGCTTGTCAACAATAATCACTCGTGAATACCCTCACTTCTGCGACGCAACCCCAAAACCTCCAGCTGCACAGTTGGTTGGAGCCTAGAAGCGCATTCCGAACTCCTAGGTACACATTCCGGTAGCTCTGCCCTCCCGCCCGGCTGACCTTCCCACAGAAGAATCCAAAAAGACACTTCCCATAGCAATTGGGAAGTAAACCCTTCGAGATGCCGACCAAGGAGGATCAAGTGCACGAGCACATGCCTCAGAAGAATAAACACAAGGAGAAATATCCCATGACAAATTGGATATACGATGTATTTCTCTGGACTTTCTCTATCCTGGTGGATCTCTTCTTCCGAGAGGTCCATCCTCGTGGCTCATGGAAAGTGCCACGAACAGGCCCTTTGATATTTGTTGCTGCCCCTCATGCGAACCAGGTACGCTGAAATTCCTCATGCATATCATCGAGTATGGTGCTAACATAACCGTCTAGTTTGTCGATCCCCTCATTCTCATGCGCACCCTTCGAACAGAATGCCACCGACGAGCAGCTTTCCTTATCGCTGCAAAGTCCATGAATAGATGGTTGATTGGATGGTTTGCTCGAAAGGTTGGCGCAGTGCCTGTTGGACGAGCGCTTGATATGGTAAAACCAGGAACAGGAACAATATATCTCCCGGATCCGATTGAAGACCCCCTCCTCGTTCGAGGCATTGGCACAAAGTTTGAGAGCAAGGAAGTTCAAGTCGGTGGGCTTCTGGTCTTGCCGAGTGTCAACGGAACTGCCGCCAACGCTGAAATCGCTGAAGTCATAAGTGCCGAGGAAATTCGATTAAAGAAGCCTTTCAAAGGTGCAGCTGCCATGATACAGCTCACTGGGAGGGAAGATGTTGACGAGAACGGAAAATTTGCAGACCAGGTCATCAAAGGAACCGCTCGAGGATTTCAGGGCATAAAATACAAGACCGCACCGAAGGTTGATCAGACCGAAGTCTATGATGCTGTTTTTGATCGCCTCAGTGCAGATGGTGCTGTTGGAATCTTCCCCGAAGGTGGTAGTCACGACAGAACCGAGTTGCTCCCTCTCAAAGCTGGTGTAGCCATCATGGCATTAGGTTCTTTGGCAGCGAACCCGAACAGTGGGTTGAAAATCGTTCCTTGTGGCATGAACTACTTTCATGCCCACAAATTCCGATCTCGAGCCGTTATAGAATTCGGAAACCCAGTCGACGTCCCTAAAGAACTTGTTGACCTTTACAGAAGGGGGGAGCGAAGAGAAGCCGTGAGTCAGTTGCTGGACACGGTTTATCAAGCGCTTGTTGCAGTCACTGTCACAAGTCCGGACTATGATACTCTCATGCTTATCCAAGCAGCCCGTCGTCTTTACAATCCCACCGGAAAGAAGCTTCCTCTTCCAATGGTTGTGGAGCTGAACCGAAGACTTGTCAAAGGATATACCCATTATAAAGACGATCCCAGGATTGTTTCCTTGAAGAAGTCGGTTGTTTCTTACAACAAACAGTTACGGTATATGAATATCCGAGACCATCAAGTCGAATATGCCAAGTTCTCAATTCCAAAAGCTATCTTTCTGTTGTTTTATAGATTGGGGAAAATCTCAGTATTGTCTATCGGCGTGCTCCCTGGTCTGGTTCTCTTCGGCCCTGTTTTCATTGCTTCTAAGATCATCAGTATCAAGAAGTCGCGAGAGGCGCTTGCTGCTTCAACTGTCAAGCTTCAAGGCCGTGACGTTATGGCTACTTGGAAGTTGTTGGTGGCACTTGCGTTTGCGCCAATTCTGTACAACTTCTACACGATTTTGCTTACGTACTGGACTTATCGAAACAGAGTCCAGGGCTATGTTCCAGATTACGTGCCACTATGGGCAGTCTGGATGTTTGGATATGTTATATTCCCAGCAATCACCTTTGCCGCCCTTCGTTTCGGAGAGGTGGGCATGGATATCCTCAAATCTCTACGTCCACTCATTCTCGCACTAAACCCAGCTTCAAGCAACGTCATCTATAAGCTTCAGGCTAGGAGAGTGGAGCTCAGTGCAGAAGTGACTAATGTTATCAACACCTTGGGTCCTGAAATGTTTCCTGATTTCGATTCTGCTAGAATTGTGGATCCATTTAGAAATGGAGCCATGCCAGCATCGCCCACAAGTTCGAGATCTAACCGAAGAGGCAGTGAGCAATCCGGTGTTTCTGGGACGTCAACTCCACCCAGCTTCGAAAAATTTGGTGACGGATCTAATCACAGCAATTCGCATTTACCCAGGAACGAGTCCTTCAAGAATCTCGGAAACATTGCGCTCTTTGCCACACGACCACCATCAAGGAACCGAAGCCATAGCAGTAGCAGCGGAGGCGCTCCGGGTTCGGCATCATTTCCGTTGCAAGCCTTTAGCACGTTGGACTCGAAGGGAAGCTTCCATGAGGTGAGCCAGAAGATCAGAGGAGCCATGCGGGAGAGAGGGCAATTGAGGAGAAGGCAGAGTGAAGTTGCCAGGGAAGAAGAGGAAGGGGAGGATGATGAAAGTGATAGTGATGTTGAATTGAGGAAGAAGATCTGATGGGATGACCAACTTGGGGCCGGGGATTTTCTTTCTGTTTTGGGGAAAGGGAAGGGGAGATTCGGAGGCTATGCATCGGTCTCTTATTTCTCTTGTTTTGTAACAGCGAGGCGTTAACCAAGACAATACCAAGTTCTTTTTTCTTGCGCAGGACTTCTCCTTTTGGGCGTATGTTTTCAGGATTATCGAATCCTGTGGGGTCATGTTGTAGGCTTGTAGCTGATATTTCTCATAGATAGGTAGGACAGTACTATCCATACTAATGTTTTACCTAACGTGGTTTATCAGGACCCTGCGCATATCAGACCCTGCGCACTCCAAAACCTATACAAAAAGCTGCTTAGTAAGCAGCTCTAACTTTTTATTCTATTGATGAAAAAAGCTAAAATTGAAAAGCTAGTTTCAGTAGTATATAAAGAAATACAATATAGAGTTTTAGATGCGTACTAATTATAATCACTTAGTTATTAAAGAAATGAAAAACAAATCATGAATACAGGGGTAATTTTAAGCGAATCGTTAACTACAATTAGTAAACGTCTGAAATTTTGTATTTTATTTGTTTATATAGTAATAAAACTAAAATCTCAATTTTAGCTTTTTTTATATATAAACTAAAAAGTTAGAATTGCTTACTAAGCAGCTTTTTGTATGGGTTTTGGAGTGCGCAGGGTCCTGATAAACCACGTTATAGCAATGAATGATGGAGAAATAACTTATTCAGCCAGGAGCCTTAGTTGCCCATTACCTTGAAATACTTGCCCATCTCATTTCCCCTATCATACAATTGATAGTAATTACCCTAAAAGCTTGAAACAATTTGAAATGTTAACCTGCATATTTCCAATTGTTTTCAAAACCGAGGTTCCGCCACTGCCCAAGCTTACAATACCTACCCCAGAATCCCCAGAGTTCTGCAAACGCAACTCGATTCCAACCACCAACCACCGATCCCGTTCCTACAGACAATCGCCGCAATGGGCTTACCACCATGGGAGACGAGTGATAGCCAACTATTCACCTTGATAACTGGCGCCAACAGGTAAGCGCAGCAATGGCGAATCATTCTCTTGGCTACCACCGCGCTGCAGACCGCAGTTGGTACTCTTTTACATGTTTAGCGCATGATACTGATAAGTGGTCAGCGGTTTAGGCTATGCAGTTGCAGCTAGACTCATCGATGAATTTATCACCTCCCCCGATACCTCCCCAAACAAGCACCTCATTCTGATCCTGTGCACCCGCGCTCCATTGAAAACCCGCTTCACCATATCAAGGCTACGAGCCCATCTTCGAAGATGCGTCGACAATTCGGCATATGCTAAGAAGCTGAGCCAGAAGGCAAAGGAGCAAGGGAAAACATACAGATGGGAGGACCAGGTGCAAAGAGTACATTTCTTGGGGGTGGAGGTTGATCTCTGCGATTTGAAGAGTGTATATAGACTCGCGGATACGCTTGTCAATGGCACGGTTGGGAGCCCAGATGCGACAACTATGGATGGTGGTAGACTCCCTCATGGGTCTCCGGGCACGCAGAGCTTTTCGGGCAATGTTCAACAAGATCGTTGGGCATTGAGTCAAAAACCCGGGTCTACTGGTGCTCAGAGATCCTGGGGCTGGGGATTAAGTGGCATACGCATACCAAGACTAGATGCAATTATTCTGAGTGCGGGGATCGGAGGGTGGGTTGGTGTTGACTGGATTCCTGCTATCCGGGATGTGCTCACCGATACCGTGGCAGCCGTCACATACCCCAAGTTCAAAATACCAGATGTCGGAGCTCGTTCTAAGCTTCAGTCTTCTTACTGTGTCAAGACGGCAAAAAACGAAGATAGGCAGCCATTGCTTTCTGAAAAGCCAGAGTCCACGGAACCTCCGCTTGGTAACGTCTTCTGTTCAAACGTCTTCGGTCACTACATTCTTGCTCACGAGTTAATGCCGCTTTTGTCTCGCCCTGCCTCCCCTACTTCAAAATCGGGAGGAAAGATAGTTTGGGTCTCAAGTATTGAAGGTCTGCCAGACAATGTAAATCTTGATGATATTCAAGCTCTCAAGTCCCAGACGCCTTATGAAGACACAAAGGGTCTGGTCGACCTCATGTCCTTGACTTCAAGCCTTCCCTCTGTTCAAAGAGTAGTCTCATCATACTTTGATAGCTCGAAAACTGTTTCTACCTCGAAATCAAAGCCCAGCGAGGACGAATCCGAAGAAATTCCACTCGTTAAACCGACAATACATCTCACCCATCCCGGAATTTTCTGCTCTGAAATTTTGCCATTACCCGGTATTCTAGTGTTCTTCTATAGATTGGTATTCATTTTTGCACGTTGGATTGGAAGTCCATGGCATCCGGTCGATCCTTATAAGGCAGCTGTTGCGCCTACCTGGATAGCTTTAACAGAGTCTGAAGTTCTTGAAGATTTAGAAGGGCATGGTTTGAAAAAGGCAAAATGGGGTTCTGCTACCAATAGAAGTGGCGAGGAGAGGGTGATGAAGACGGAGGTCAATGGGTGGGGATGGAACGGTGTGGTAGAGGACACTGCGGGGAAGAGTCTTGGGAGAAAACGGGGAGCGGTTGATGCGACGAAGGAGTCGAGGGAGGACTTTGAGGTTTTGGGTGCTAAGTGTTGGGGTGAGATGGAGAAGTTGAGGGAGACCTGGGAGGGGGTGTTGGGTGTTAGGGATACGGAGGCTGAAAAGTGAGGCTGTATATTGGTAAACCTGTGTGTATGTTATACCTTCTCCCGCTTGAACAGAATAAATTGTAATACTTCATTCTGGCCAGAGAGTTTGTTTAAAATAATAGCGAGGCAATATATACACCCCAAAGATCCCGCCTTCCACCCCCCCCCAAACGCTACCCATATTCACCTGAAGATTATACGACAGTCCTTAGATTACGTCACGCGGGAGAAAGTCAAGCTCGCCTTTGAGGGCTTCACATCTTCGTGACGCGAAGCGCATTTCAAGCACTTTTCCCCTCCACGAAACACCTCTACAGCACACAACTGTTCACGCTCTAGTCATGTCTGCGACGACAGAAGATTACGAGAAAGCTCCAAAGAGAGCTTACGACGACCTCGTCAAGGTAAGAAGAGTGTACCACGGCAAGGATCACAATGAAACAAATGCTTACATACGGACAGAGACTTGCAGTACATGAGATCGACCCCAATGGCGACCTCACCATCCGTCTCTACACTCTAGAGGATGTGGGAGTCGCAGACAGCTCTTTTATCTCGGCGGCGAATGGAAAGTCACTCCCTGGAAAGATCACCATGATCGTCAAGGTCTCCAGCAAGGTTCTCATCGACCATTTCGAGTACTTTCGGACTAAGCTCACCAGCAAGAAATGCCTCGATTTCAAGCAGAGTATCCTTGACATCAAGGAGGAATGTCCTCTTGCGATGAATCTCTGGCTTCGCGCATACCATGAAGGCGAATTTCCTACCGTCTTGAATGAAATGCCCCTCGAAGAACTCTGGGAAGTCATTGGTAAGTACTGTACAATCTCGACCCCTTCTTGAATTGAAGCTAACCCGAAAGGTCGAGGATTTTGAACAGTTAAAGATGAAGTTTTGGTTGAGTAAAGTTTTCGCACACCACAAGGTCGAAGTCCAAGAGCAGCTTTTCGGAACGCCGGAGGATGTTAAGGCAAACCTCCGTAAAATCCAAATGTCGTTGTATCCTTGCTATGTGTTTGATCTTGCTCGGGCATTTGCAAATCTCACGATTTTACTGGTATACCATATGGCGGGACACATCGAGAAAGTGAACCCCAGGAATCATCGCCACCTTCATTTGGAGCCCAGTATGATCAGTAAGCTCTCTCTTTTCAGTGAAATTTAAACACTCTTTTTTCTACACGCGTTATCTGTACTGACTATTTGAAAAGACGCCATAAACGCAGCCAAAGGAGCAATAAAGGGTTTCCTCGTCGGCGGATTCTTTGAAAACGAAGAGAAGATCGTCGACCTACACTGCGATTGCAAGGCCGCTTCACTTCTTGCCTACGCTACTGCGGTACAAAAAACCAAAATCTGGCCCATCCAAGACCTTCCAAAGAGATCAGTTGTCGACATCACCCACTGCCCTTTCGCGGTTAATTTCGCCTGTAAAATCCCTGCTGGAGCCTGCTTTGCGTGCCGACGTCTGTTGCATGAACGTGTCATTGCTCAGCTCCTTTCTAAGGTTGCCTCTGGCTTTGAGGGAATCTGTTTAGATTGTGTCAAGAAGACGAAGACTGGCAGTATTGATGAGGATTACTGGCGACACGATAGCCTTAAGACTTGGGACGTGAGATGCCGTATCCGCCACGGTCGTACAACTTGGTATCGCTCGTTTATAGGAAGACCTCAAACCATGCATGATTATCAGGACTCCAAAAAGTCTAAGGCTTCTGGAACAAGTTCTTAGCTGTTGGGAGGGAACAATGCGTTCTAGTGTAAGATACTCTGTGTGGTAATTGAATGTGTGCCTTCTGAAGCGCGAGCTTCTCCGAGGGTACGTAACTGTGGGAAAATAAGCAAGATGTGACAACATTTGAATTTGTCTTAATGATCTTTTGCTGGTGGGAAAACTAGTAAGTGATGTCGCAGAACAAATATGAAATACAATGTTTTACAACCAATCTGATGAATCCAAATGAAGAGGCGCCAGTGAAGATTTATTCTACTAAATGACTAACACGACTCTGTCTTCTCATCCTGCTCTTCTTGCAATGCTTTCCTCGTACTAGTCATTCTAGTCTGTTTTTTCAAAAAGGTGAAGTTAGATTAAATAGAGCTATCAAGCTAGTTCGGATTTCTTGATCATCTTAACCCCTCAAATAACATCGACAGTTTTCCTAAACGATTGTCGCACGCCCTTACACTGCTAGTCCTCTAAAAACTTACTTACGGTAGGGGTCAAGTCATAGATTAAAATTCTTAAAATAAACCTTCTACCTAGTATATAATTCTATTTAGATAAAATACACCTATAAGTTAATAAAAAGATAACTACTCTTAAGTCTATTAAATTAAGCGAACTACTTCAACTATCTTATTTAGATATTTTAAGAGAAACTTTGTTTATATTAAATAAGTATCTACTTAAACTCGAATTTTTCTTATACATATCTATTTAATTTTTACTTAGTTATTATTTTAATTAATTTAGGTAAATGAAGAAACTAAATATATAAATTTTATATCTTATTATTTATAGAAAATATTTAAAATTAAACCTTACCTTAGTTACTCTATTTACTACTAAATAATTTATTTTATTTATCGACTTTACTAGATCGACTATTAGAAAGTATAAAGTAATAATATAATTAGTTAATACTATATTTAGCGAAAACTCTCTATATAATACTTTAAAAATATTAACTAGCCTTAGTAAAAACTAACTACCTATAGCTTCCTAGTTTACCTTCTAAGGATTATCTGAATCTATTAGCTCCAGCCGCTCTAGTAACCCTCATACACCCTTATAAAAGGTTATATTAATAATGGACGAGAATTCTAAAATATGTCAAAGTAAAAAATCGCGCTAGTCAATATATAATTACTAGAGAAGTACCGACTAAGTCCTAACACATCCCTCTAATTTGCTCGGAATGTATAATAATCTCTGTAAAATTCTAATACCAAGCCCAGGGCGTTATTATGTTATTGAAAACAACTAAACTAACCTAAACCCCAAAGCGCCCAACATAGAAACTTCACATCTCACCTCTCACACTCAACCAACCACAAAACCCAAGAACCAACTCTCTCCAGAAAAGACCCAAGGTCAATGCATATATATATATATACATATAATCTAACCAAAATAGTTTTTTCTAAAAAAAAATATACACCACACCACACCACTCAATTGCAATTCTCCTCTTATTAACTTTTCAATTTCCCCTCTAAGTTTTCATCTCATAATAAGTAAGGCAGAAGAAAAACCCCATATTTCATGCTCATACTCACTCACTCTTCTTTCCCAAAACCCCTCCCCACCTAATATCTCATCTCAAAGACGCCATGCATACTCCTTAAGCCTACATCCCACTTCAAAAAAGAAGAACCCCTTCTACTTCAGAGAGTCAAAAGGGAAAGAATCAGAAGAAAAGAAGAAAAGAGTGGAGAGTGCCAAAAAAGAAACAATGCACCGCATGCATGCATACACGCTCGCTCATCCCATATCCATATCCATATATCCCAAGTGAACAACAAGTGAACAACCGCAGACCTCGAGTCAATACCGCACCGAAAAAAAATGCAAGTCTTTTCTTTTCTCTCCCCATACCCCGCAAAAGAAGAAAAATCACAAAAGACACCTGAATGCAATTCTCCCATCTTTCTTTTTTTCTTAAATTGGAAAAGGGAAAATAAATGATTCTCGCTTGCTTAAACATGAACTTGCGCTGTTTGTTTGTTTTTACATAATGATAGCCGGGACATCCACATTCACCTTGATGCTCTTATGAGGAAGGATGCTTCCACCATTGACATAAATCTCATCCCCAATCGTCACATCATCACCCAACACACTAACATTTTCCAAGCGTGCCCACTTGCCAATCGTCGAGTTCCAGCCCACGATGGTGCTCTTGACCCACGCGTGGTCCTTGACCTTGGATCCCTCGAGGAGGACGCATCGCTGGAGACGCACACCATCTCCCACGATGACGTTTGGACCGATGGTGACGTTGGGGCCAATGCGGCAGTTTTTGCCAATCTTGGCCGAGGGGTCGATGAGGACGTTGCCGCCGTGGACGTAGGATGTGTTGATGGGAGTGAGGAGCTTGGAACCCTTCTTGGTGAGGGAGGAGAGGTACAGACAGGTTCCGGTGAGGAAATCTTTGGGTTGTCCCACGTCCATCCAGAATCCCTCCAAATCGAAGGAGTGTAATTGTCCGTCGGCGCAAATCGCGGGGAAGGTTTCTTGCTCGATGGACGTAGGACGTAATTCGATGCGCTTGAGGACGCTTGGATTCAGGATGTAGATACCGGCATTGATACGGTTTCCGACGAATTCGACTGGCTTCTCGACGAATCGGTCAATGCGTGAGTTGTGTCCTGGCTTGTGTACGACGACACCATATTTCGATGGCTCCTCGACCTTTGTGACTACAATTGTACCTTCTTGACCGTGAGCCTTGTGGAAAGCAGCCAAATCAGCAAAAGGATATTCGCAGATGACGTCCGAGTTGAGAACGAAGAATGGGTCGTCGCCTTTTCCGAGGATCTTTTCTGCGAGTTTGAGAGGACCGGCGGTACCTAGGGGTTCGGATTCGATTGAGAATGTGATTTTGACGTTGAATTTCTCTTCATACTATCATGCCCCACTTCGTCAGCCTTGTGAATATTGGGAGGGGTTTTTTAGTTTGGCACACCTCTTCTAGGTACTTCTCCATCACCTCTGGTCGGTAGTTGACGGCCAGAACGATATCTGTAACTCCGGCCGCTGCCAATGCCTCGACTTGGTGTAGAATCATGCGCTTGTTTCCAAACTCGACCAATGGCTTGGGCAGAGTGAGGGTCTGTCGAGAAGTCAGTCATTGTCGATAGTGAGGGGTTTAGAGAATCTGCGGTCCAGAGTTCGAGGTGCTGGAGCTTCGAGTGGGGGTTGAACGTACGAGAGGTCGTAGACGGGTGCCGAAGCCACCGACGAGAATGAGGGCTGATTTCCATGTCAGCAAGGGGAGAATTGAGGCCCGGATTGTGAGAAAAGCCTACCCTTCATTTTGGGGGAAGTAGTGATGGGGTGTTTGTTGGGGAGGTGTTGTTGTAGTTAAAGGGGGCACGAAAGGATACCCCACAATGTTATGGATGGATTATTTTGACTTTGGGCAGCTCGAAGCGCAAAGAGTGAATATGGGTGGTGGCAGATGGAGCGCGGGGTATTGAAGAGTGAGGGTCAGCGAGAGTACGAGAAGTGAATGCAGAAAGTGTGAATTAGTTTGGTGAGGAAGTTAGACTCGACTGGTGGTTAGTCTTGGATCAAGGACACCTCTCAAAATGCGGTCGAATGCCCACAGGGTACGAGTACTTGTAAGGGGTAACCTCTCGCCTAGTCTCTAGTCTACTCGTAGTGCCACAGTGGAGAGGGCAGGATAATACTATAGAATAATAGGGGCGATGACTTCTATTAGGGGACCAAGCTAGCGAGGGCTAGGTAGCGAGGTAGTACTAGGCACTGAGTAGGGACTGGATACGGGCCCGTGAGATGAGATTTGCACTATACAACCTGGAACATCCCAAACTGAAATTTAACTCCTGCCCCAACCCGTGAGAAGAGAGGTCAGCTGCACCACCGCTCACCACGACTCCCACGTTGTCCAATTCAATTGCATGAGAGGACGACAACCGTTGGGTTGATGGGCGGCTCAAATAAATTGGTGCAGGGTTTTGAATTTTAGTTGCCAGGACTAAACGAAACGTCGAAAACGACAAGATTACTTGGAGGTTCTGCTTGATGCAGGAACCACCCCCTATTGATCCGTGGATTGTGATGATATATGCGGCTCTTGGGCCAGGCTACAAGTAGTTAATCCCATTGACGAGAGAGTCTTCTGATCTCTGATTTGAGGGGCAGATTCCTTAATTTACTAAGGAAAACTCTCCTTCTTTCGGCACTAAGGGAGTATAATACATAGCTACCATACCGAGTACTCACATCGTGTGTCATTTCGTGCAGTCCTTCAACCGCTTCCATCCGGTGGGGGTTTCTCATCTTCCTTCTTCCTGTGGCCATCTTACCATTTCTTATTCCCAATCTCGTATTTCCTGCCATTGGAACATTCCACCCCCTAAAAGAGCACCCAAACACGACAACAAGAATCAAGTCACCTGCTACCTCCCCAAAATATCACGAGGTGATTAAAAAAAAATGTGGTCTGCCAGTGGCTGTGCATTTCCTCGACGCCACAACCGCCTCCCTCGACTTTTCTCCTCCCGTCGGTTCCCTCTTTTGGCGTGGACATGGAGCAACGGTACTCGGTACTTCAGCTTACTTACTAGTTCAAATGCATGCAGTGAGAAAGTACCTAGAACACTCGAGGAATATGTCGCTTCTTGCATACATAAAAACCGGTGCTGGGTCCCGTTTTTCCCCAGGTGATCGGCCGAGGGGTGGTAGTGTGTACGACATAGAGGAATCTCACATCCTTCTGGGCTGAGAAAAAGGAATTATGGAAATCATTTCAAGACGAGCTTAAGCGCCTTTGCCAAGGGAGAAGCAAATATAATCGGTTGCCCATAGTGTTTTTATTTTTCATCAAGTCATTTATCGTAAAGGTTTCCTCCACTCCCACCTCGAAAAAAATCAAATCCTTCCTGCCCAATTTTGCCCCCAAGCAAAAAGACAATCGATCCACCCTGTTGAGAGAAAAAGAGAAGTCGTAAACATCAATTCATTCATTCAAAGAAGAAAAAATCTCAAACGCTGCCACCACGCTGGCTAAATGCACGAAAGGTAAAAAGTGAGAGAAAGGTCTTCAAACCACCGCCCCCAATGTCATGAAAAAGAAAAGAAAAACGACAACACCTCTCCATGTCTTTTGTAATTCAAAAGTATTTGCAACGTAAAAAAGATAACCAGCCCCGTAAAGACAGTAAGTTCAGAGTTGCCTCTGTTTCATCAAGTGGGTGGTGCTGTATGATCCCCATGCCTCGCCTCGAAAAATTCTTGATATCGAAAAAAAGCAATGTGTGTGGATTTGTATGTGGTTTGTATTTGCGTGGATGCAAAGAGATTCGTCCGTTCATTATAAATTCGTTAAGTATTTGTTTCTTCTGTCGTCGTACTTCGTCAAAAGTAGATAAATTTTCTCTTGCCGTTGCCAGGCGGGTTTTTCTTTTCTTCATTCGTTCGTTTCGTTGAAAGTCGTAAATGGTTTGTTCTCTTTCGATTTCTTCAAAAGGAAATACCCTGCTCGTAGATCGGTATCATCCAAAAAGTATGAGCAGAAATTATGGTTGGGGTTGGGTGGTTGGGTGGTTGAAAAGAGAGGGACTCTTAGCAGCCAGAAGAGGATCGACAGCTGTCTCTTAGGCGATCGGAGGATGCGACGCCTAGGGTATATAATAGTTCATTCCGAAGATGTTGTGGAACTGCTGCTGCTCAGATTGACTGAATGTCTCCCTCCTCGTTTCCTGTGTCGGCTACTGCTCTCATTGGCAGGCAGTCCTTGGACAACGCCATTACGAGCCAACATCCCTCCATTGACTGAGAAGTTTCGGCAGACCATGAACGCCCGCATTGCTGCGTTCTCCTGAGCCAATCCTCCGGATTCGTAGGCGAGATCGGTTTGGTATTGTCGTCCATTGACCTCCACGTAACAGGCGTAGCCCGATTCATCTCTGTATGGCGAGTACACCGGATCTCCCCATCCACGACGTCGGCACAAACCTAATTGAAACGTTAGTGGTTGTAAAGGCATGTTAAGCTCAAAATTCTGGTGCTAAGTAACAGAAATGGAAGGAACAAGACAAAACGGAATGATCAGCACATCCATTGGTACATCTCATCCGAAGTATCGATATTGGGCATCAAAACCCCACGCCACTTTCAATTGGTACATGAATGTGATTCTGAAAGGTTATTTGAGAAACATGACAAGTTTCAAAAGTGGACATAATCTCTTCGCAGAGCCAGACAGTTGTATCAGTGAAAAATATGAGGGGAAATCCCCGCTCAAGGAAAGCAAAAATATTGCGGCAGAAACAAATCGACGTACTCTCCAAATATGCCATGTAGAAACCACCCATTGTAACCTTATTCGAAGATTTTAATTGCCCAGACGAAAGGTTTCCAGGAACCACCCTTTCCGCTGTGCAGATGTGTGGTAGAACAAGTTTGATGAAAAGGGTCAGGGATGCTGAAGTAGGATTGCCCAAGGGAAATATCTGATGTTGAGAGATGCAATTGAGCCCAATCTCCAAAGTATACAGGGAAATATGCACCAAATCAGTGATGTGTATGTGAAGACAATGGATGTGTGGACGACGTTGTGGTGATGAGGAGTAGGGCTGACTGATCGGGTGGGTGTCCTAGGGGGGTTTGTGCAGGACCTCCTCCATCAACGGCGAGCCACTTGTGATTTATTGCAGTCTGTGATTAGCGCCATACAAGGATTATGGATTGGATTCCCGTAGAAATATCCAGGCGCTCTCGAGATAGGACGAAGGGTTGAACCAGATGCAAGTCATGATGCGGCTCTTCATGTGTGACCCATATCGATGTGTTGGCGTAGGTCGTTGCCAGTTGATAAATGTCAAGAGATTAGGCAACTCCACCACAACATGGAACGCATACAAAAGGATGATCTTTGACGGCTTGGAAATATCAATTCGCCATTCTGAGGTTGGTCTGCAGCTACAGAAATTGTCGGACGATGCATCTCAGTGGCGAAAGAAGTAACGGCCTCTGGTCCCCTCCCTCGATCTCGGGGCAAAAATTTTCTGGTATCCTGCTGCCGAAGACAGGTGCAGCCAGTAGCGTTGATTCCAGGGAAAAGACACCGTTCAAAGTTCTTTTCTGTGTACCATTAAGATCCGCTGGGCTGGCGACTAATGCACGGAAATCGATGGCAGCATGGGTCCAATGCACAATAAACGTCACAGAGACTCCGCACATTTGCCCAGGGACAGGATCCTCTGACTCTCCATCTCCTTCACCCCATCCCAAGGCTACTTGCCCAGGAATTGAAGGGCCCGATGAGAGAGGAGAGAGACTGATGGTCAAGGGCCATTGCTGCAAGTGGCTAATGTGTGAGCGATAGTCTCTCTCGACTGCCCCGCACTACAATGGTACCCCTCTGCCACTTGGGTGAGGGGCAGCGCGCGTTTGACGCTGAATTGACTGGAGAAGGGCTTGACACGAAGTCGGTGAGCGTGGAATGCATACAGAGTGGCTGGAAAGGACCTGCTCAGCACCACGAATGTTTTTTTGGGGGAAGGGATTGGGGGGTGCATTGGATTGGGGTGTACGGAGGAGGTCGGATGGAATGAGATGGTGGTGGTGATTTGGTTGTTGTTCGCAGAGTCAAGCGAGGAGGCGAGGGTCTGTCTGTGTTGGGGGAAAAGAAGGCGCGCAAGGCAGGCAGGCCGACGACTAGCCGTGGACAAGGTTGGTGCGCATGCAATGATGAGCTGGCAGTGCGCTGGAGGGGGGTCTGAAGCAGTAACCATATGCCGTCAAAATCAAAAGAGGCATACGGCTGTATACGACGGCGTATATTAAGCAGGTTGAGGGAGGGAAGAGGGAATTGGTGTAGGAGGGGTTGTGAGAAAGGGGAGGGGAAAGGGCAATATTAAGAGAGCAGAGGACAGGTAGCGAGGGAGCGAGGTAGCCAAGCGAGGAGCAGATATTGATATCGATGAACTGAAGAACGAACCCCCCCGCGAGACGGATGGAGAAGAGAGATTCGCAGGCCAAACATTGACAGGCGGAATATAGTAATGAGGGGCCTCGATCCTGGCTACCAAGAACCCCGCGATGCTCCCGTTTCTGAGCCCTTCTGTCGGGCGAGGATGGCAGCCACCACCTTTGACAGAGAAACTGTGGTTCGCATCCTGTTTGAACCTGTATGGGCTCGATGGGCTCGATGGGATGTCTTGTGTCTGCGTTGACGTTGTCAGAGAACCGGCTCGCAGGGTATTGGATTCGCCATGGTGTTGTCGTACCTGACTGATAGTATTTGCTGGGTGAGCAACACATCCAATCCACGAGCATCAACACGGTGGTTGGTCAATTGGTCGACCCGGCTCTTCCAACGGGCCTTCTCGGCACCAACATCGACAGATATTGACCTGGCTGCTCGTCACCTACCCGCTCGCCAATGCCAGCGAAGAGTTGGAAGCGACCTCCTCTCCTCTGGCACTGTACTGTACTGTACTATACCTATCGTATCGTATCTGTGCATCCCTCGTCTACTTCCCTATGTGAGTAGACGGCCGACCTCGACACGACGACTCCAGCGATCAACCAAGCGACTACCATCTGGAACGCTCATCTGCTGCTGGCTGACTAGAACAGGAATGTGGTGAAGAATTGGCTGGAGGGAACTCCCGTGGCAACTTATCCAATAGTCCAGGTTCATTCGTACGATTTCGCCGGCGGAGATGTACTCGATTATGGGCCTGCATGCAGTTTTTGCTGCATCGCTGCATCGCTGCATCGCTGCATCGCTGCATCGCTGCATCGCTGCATCTTGCTGCACTTCTTCCCCACCACTTAAAATCCCTCCTCTCGACCCCGATTCAGTGGCGTCCCCCACCCGCTCTTGGAATTGAATGCGGAGAAAGGCACATGATTGAAAGCGCACAACTGGAAATCTTTTTTGGTACACGCCAGGGCGGGGCGTGGAATTTTCGTGATCATGGTCCCATTCAGAAGCCGCTGTTTATCTCCCTCAAGGTGACCTTACCAACGTCGTCGGCGGCTGTCGTTGCTATCACCGCATGTATGTTCGTCGTAGGTATGCTTGTTTTCCCGGTATTACCGATAATGCGCTGTCTGTAACAATGGAAGGAATACGGCACGTTACCATAACGAAAGATCTGATGCAGCGAAGTCGGCCGAACCTGGTGATGTGTGGTGGTCCATCGGCAAAATATCCCCTTTTTTTGCGGACATTTCTTGGGAAGAGTGTCAGGAAATCCGTCATCTCAGCACTGGAAAGTCCGAAGACATTTCGGGTGCAATAAATTAGCAAGACGAGTGAGGGACATATTTGACAGGTCAATTCCTATTAAATAACCGCTTCTGGGTGCTTGGCTCTCGTTATAATATTCCCCGTTTGCTTACTTTCTGACTGCATAGAGTGAAATCACGTTTCATTCTACCGGCCTGCAATATTGCCAGTTTTATTATGCACGGGACGGATAATCCCAGAGATCCCAGTGTTTTGTAAGGGCTTTTAAATTTCTCCTTCCGTTCGCAGTACCGAGACATGTAGTTTTTCTCAAAAACGACGGAAACGTAAGAACCTTTTGTTTTACCGAGTAGATGCTGTGCAGAAATTCATGGGAGAATAAGAATCTGACTAATTGAGTCTGATATCTGTTGACATAAGAGATTAGGTATATGCAAAGGAACGCTGCAGGTTTCCATGATCAACCGAAACAACTGTATGTCGGGAAGTGGCACTTCAATTTGTAAGACGGGGTTGCCGCCATTGTCATGGGGATCTAAATTCAAAGCCTAAAGCTTGAAAATATCGAATTGGTTATATCGATAAAAAATTCCTCGCTAATGCTAAAATACAAATTCTGCGCCATTGAAAGTGTGATAGAACCACAATTGTGGTGAAAACATGCGACCTAAAATCTCTTCAGAACCCACCCTTTGAGGCGTAGTACGCTCTAGTTTCTTCAGCAAGACCCTCGGGTATCACGAAGATTGGGTGCAAAGTTTTCACCCGATCTTCTTCATCGAAAATCTGGGGTTCCTCGGCTATAATTTCTGAAGTCCATTGATAGGCCGATGTCAGGATTTCGGCCCGTTCGCTTTTGCTTGCAGAAAGGTTGAAACGCCACTTATGTTGTGCAGAGCTGAGACCAGCAAGAACATAACATGTGTGATACGAGTCAGACGAACTGTAGAATATTAGAGTGAGCAAGAAATATGCATATCGAAGGACACGTTTGCTTACTGGCTTGGCTTATCTCTTAAACCTCCTCGTTTCGATTGATCCTGGCAACAGCATAGGATGTAACGAATAAGACCCTCTCTGCTGTAAATACTGCTGCTGAGACTTTTTGTTGAAGGGGATTTAGGCGAATGTGGATCTTCAAGGCAAGCTTCAATTAAAGGCCAACAGCCTCCAACCCAATGGCTGTAACAACCATCAACCAACTTGTTGGTTCTACCAGAAAACCCCCCCTCGGGTGCATATTGACGAGCCGAGAGCCAGGATATCAGTCGAGGAACATCGAGGTGCCTGGTAAATCAGCTTGACGATTGTGCTATAGAGAAACCTTGCTTACTTGGGTATCACGACGTGAGGATCGCCGAGGATACAAAGGCATGCTAAAGCACAAAATGCGTAGGCACCATGTGCTTCAGCATCTGGCCTTGACGAGAACCCACCTTCAAAAGTTTGACCTACATTGAATTAGCGGAGTTGAGTCATGTAACGGTTGACACACTTACACCGAGCAACCCACTCTGGTAGTCCCGAAAGAAATGATGTAAAGTCTGGTGACCAAGAGGGCGAGTCTCTGGGTAACTCTAGTGGCAAATCGAGAAGAGTGATAATCACAGATGCGCAGTATGCACCGCTATCTCGTGTCAGAAAATGTCTCAACCGACAGCCTGGTATTGTCAAACTTACCGCATATCCACCTCCCCGCCTACAGACATTTGAAATGACCCGTCTTTTTGTTTCAATGCTCCCAGCCACTTCCACATGGCTTTTCGATCAATGACTTCGAGAGCCTCTTTTCCACCGACCAGCGCTACAGATAATAGAATAGCGTATGTTGGTGCAAGGTGTGACGCTTGCCCATTCCCCCCACCGAATCCGCCAGTTGCATTTTGTATTGGACGAATTGTAGAAATTACTCTCTCCCGATACTCCGAGATGTCCTCGCCCATAGTTTGGAGACCATTAAGCGCCCAGTAGAACATCCATGGTCGACTCGCATCGGCAGCAACATATGCGGCGGGCAACCTTGCTAATGTCTTGTGAAGAAAAGCTATATGTCTCTTTCGATCCAGATTAGGAACGCCATAAGCATTAACTTTGATATCTTCCTCGATTCCTGCCAAAAATGGAAGACATTCTTGTATTGTCTGGTCCTGTATCTGAGAAGATCCCGTATTGAGAAAGTCGCGGATTGGTGGGAGGCTGGTGAAGAGGTCGGGGACGATGCGTTCCGTGGCTGCAGCCATGGTTATGGGACTCCCGACTACCGATCCAAATTCCGCCTCGTCCTCTGAATTGATCTCCTCAATCACGAATCCAGATCGCGACGGTAGCGTTTGTTGTTGTTCGCTGTACGAAGCTCGGCCGAAATTGCTGGATGCCGATGATGATGAATTCGAATTTTCCGACCCCGCCATTTTCCTTCTGTTGAAGACGACTCTATGGTGGCGCTTCTTTTCTTTGATGGTGAATGTCATGTGAAACTCTTCTTTGCGACGGCATTGTCGCACCCAGCCAGGTCGTTGATTTGGGTTCTGGCTTTGTACTGGAGTCACGGGAAGTGCACTCGAACAAAGTGACGATGTTTTGAGTGATAGGCGCGGGGTGAGGTTGGAATTTTCGCTTAAGAACCGTAGCCCTGAAAGAGTAACTCGGAGCGGTTAGTGGCCGAAGCGTGCAGAAGTTGTTTCAAGATGGAATTTTTTTGCTTTTCCTCCACTGTCTTGAATTATTTTTAACCTCTCTGATTTTGAGATTCAGAGCCTCAAAGGCAAAGGCTTATCCATGCATGGTCAGCTTGCAGAGGGCAGACCTGACGATACACGAAATCACTGCGGCTTTGAAATCTGCCGGAAGCAAAATGCCCCTCACTTGCAGTATGCTGCGATAGTAATTCCCTGGGTGTGTCGCTAAAAGTATTGAGGAGTAGCATGTCACATGACTCCCACCAAGTATCATTAGGTGCACCCTCTGATCTACTAGAGTCGATACTTCACTTGACAGCCTTCAAAGACCCCGCACCCGCCATGAAATACGCCTGGACAGAATTGGCTGTGTGGTTATCGCGCCGATAAGAAAGCCTCGATGCCCAACAATCTCGACCCCTCCTGCTCCAAAGTTGTACAAGATTCCGACAACCCAGGAAAACTTCAAAAGGCGATACTTACGATAATCGACATTCTTATCATCCTTATCATTCTTGCCCTAATGGAACCTTGAGGAACAGACAAGAAGTTGGGGCAAGGACTATCATTCGACCTTCCGCCACCAGCGTTCTCATCTCATGTCATGTTTGCAGCGTTGCATGCTGAATATCCAATGGTTTCCCTTCATATGCCGCACCATCCTGCGGGCAGCCATCAGCAATAAGTGTTGCGTCTGATGCATGAATATTGAGCAAGATGGCTTGCATCTGCAACTTGCGACTCGCTAGCGGGTGTGGGGAGGGAAGAAGATCGCGGGAAAGTTCCCTGTTGAGAAATTTATGATGGATGTCTGTTTTCCCTCTGGCTATTTCTATACTCGCTGGTGATTTCGCGGAAATCAATTTCAAAATTCCGGAGGAATGAAACAATAAGAGTCGGGAGAGGAGGGGCAGTTCCTGACTCGCTGAAGCTCGACTCTTACTCTTTTGATCCTGTTCCTGGATTGTGGGACTTTTCTTGTCTTGGATGTCGTTATTTTCATTGCTTTTTCTCAAACGCTTAACCTGGGGAGAGAAACGACGAGACGCAAAGGAAGAGGAATATCCGGTTAAGAGCGGGGTTATCGATCTGCTTTGCGGGATCCTAATACGAGTACCTCCTCCACTAGAATCTGGCTATTGTGTTGCGAAGGACAAGAGATTCAGAAAGTGGGATAGGTGATTGTCAAGTGCAATTGTCTATTTCTCGTCAAGTGCGAGTCTTCATACGCGGCATGGAAAACGCTAAGTCAGATCTACCTGCTCTGATCGGTCGTGCAGTACGAGAGATTGCACTTCCTAGTCGGCGAGAACGAGGTCAACCCAGAGAAGCGAACCATATGATATGATTATGATCTCAACGAGGAATAATATCGCCCCCTCCCCGCTGTTGAAGATCGATCTGAAGGAAGCCAGCAAGAGAACTGTGCGTGCAAGCAAACGAGGAGTGCGGATGGAATATTGGTGGTCTCAAGGTTGGACCATGAAAGGGGTACCTGGGGGCTTAATAGAAGTTGCCGGGCAATATCGGTTATTGATCAAGTCAAGACCAACATGCACCTGCACACATACGTGGGCGAGAAGGACCATTTGTATGTGACAATCCCAAGCCTCCTCCACGGCGAAACCTGTTCTTCGTTCAGGGTTAGGCCCTTACGAGACGCAAACTTCAGGGGACTCAGCGCGCAAGCCGAGAGACAACAGGGTCTTCAGAGGTCGCTACGAATTTCAGTGGCTGGCGATAGTGGATGATGGGGCGACTTGGTCCTCTGAGACTGGTTCCCAGGCGCTACTCCACCACTGAATCCGTGCTGGATTATTAGTGTTGAGACTAGAGACCGAGTGAGAGGCTTGTCGATATGACATGGCTCGGGCCATCCTGCCTCTCCACTCCTCCACGGAAAACACAGTTTTGTGTTCTCACAGCTCTGTCCACCAACCATTGTTGTCTGCTGTCTCCCCACGCTCCGAATCGAGCATGGCCTCGCTCGACCCCAGCAGCTCGCCGTCTCCTGTCATTGGCAGAAATCCGGCCTCGTGCGCCGGTTGGCGTCTCCAAAATGCAGTGAGAACCTCGCTTGAGGCGTCAACCTCGGTGCTGATTCGTCGTTGCGGGTCGATGGCTGGGATCCTCTAGGGTGTCGTCTGAGCAGGCTAGCAATTCTCCCGGCCCTCTTCACCGCCATCTCGTCCTCCTGAGAGCCCGCGTTGAAATCCTCCCACCCTACAACCAGACTCTCACCGACTTACATCGTGAGGTCGTCTCGTCCTCAAAGAGCGGTGTCACCAACCCTCTTTCTTACAATACTATTGACATCCCGTGAGAAATACTCCCGCGACAATGACCTCGAATCTTGACTTCTCCTCAGAGGGTCTACTGGATCTCAATTTCGACCAACGAGACTCCCGATACCCGTTCACCTCAAATATGGCGGCCAGGTCAACATGGCCAATGCCTCTAGATATGGCCTCAGGAGCTACGGATGAGAGGCGAGAAACATCACCAGGCCAGAGTTCACATCAGCAATTTCCTCAGGCAGGGCATCACAATTCTCCAACTCTCCTCACAGACTGGCCTATGCCTCAACAACCTCAGCAGCTCCCACAGTATATTCAGGAGAACTCGTTAGTGGGAACTCAATTCAACCCGTTCGCGGGTACCTTTCAAACATCACCACTCGACTATCACCTCCCCTCGACGACAGCAGGCTTTGAGCCAGGACTACAGATGGAGGCGCCGTTTAATGGATTGGCACAAACGGTGGAACAGGCGGCAATGTGGGCGAACTGGCAGGAGATTGAACATGCGATGAACTACACTGGTACAAATGATGGATTACCGAGTCTGGGACGTCAAAGTCTCGGTAGCAACTCGCCAACTGGGACATATCTAGAAGTTCTTTCTCTCCCAAGCTCAAGTAGTGATAATGGATGGGCAACTGTTGATACATTTCCCAATTTCGAGGCATACCAGCAAGCACAAAATGCCGCAATCTTCAACCCAGGACAAACATTACACCTGAGAACCCACTCGGACTCGTCACAATCAGACGGTACGGGACATACAATGGAGTCTTTCGGCAGTTTCGAGGATATTGCATCTTATCCCCCGTACTCGCCTTACTCGCCCGAATCCGACAACTACGTCGACACAACTGGCCACCGAAATTGTTTCCATGGAGAGTCATCACACCAACACAACCATGATATTGTGAGCCCTGCAGCTGTCGCCGCTCCGGTTCCCATCAAGATGTCACCTTCAAGTAGAACCACCCCATCCTCAACCTCATCCCCTCCCGCACGTAGAAACTCCGCCCCGCGAAAAAGCCCAGCCGCCAAAGCCACCAAGGCTGTCATCCGTCGCACCTCATCAAACGGCAAGAAAGACACAGAAAAGCGTGTTGGTAGACGGCGTGGTCCATTATTACCTGAGCAGCGAAAACAGGCAAGCGAAATCAGAAAGCTCAGAGCATGTCTGCGTTGCAAATTCCTCAAGAAGACTTGTGATAAGGGAGAGCCTTGCGCTGGTTGCCAGCCATCTCATGCTAGATTATGGCAGGTTCCTTGTACACGTATTGATATCAAGGATATCAGTTATTTCATGAAGGACTGGCGAGCGGACCACGAACGCCATATCGGTCGTGGTGTTTCTGTCTACAACATCAAAGGCTTCGCCCAAAAGGAGGAGCTGATATGGATCACCCACGGATACGGGTTTGCCATTCCAATCATGGCACGTGAAGTTTACGTCAGTGACGAAAGCTGCTTCCAAGTCGACTGGGTCGAGACAGCAGATCATGATGAGCCTCTTGAGTTTGATACTCGAACTGAAAGAATGTCAGCTGGCGCTGAAGGTGTTTCAACCGAGGCATTATCAGAATACCTAGACAAGCATCTTGATGGTCCGTTTGAAGAGTTTATCGACGAGTACTTTGAGGGAACTCCTTTCATCACAGAGATCTTGAAGACTGCCCACCGCTACTACAAGAAGGAGAAGGTTCCAGTTGTCCGAAAAGCCCTCAAACTTGTTCTCGCTTACAACCTTACTCTGCATGTCACCATGGTCGAACAACGTGGAGATGAGCACCCAATGGAAGGTTATATCGACGACGAAGACTCCAAGTACAATGGAAAGGTTATCGCACCAGTCATGATCAACTTCCAGATCAAGTGCGCGCTTGCAGATATGTGGCGTGAGCTTCAAAAGGAAATTCTCGAGGAGTTGTCATCTTTGTATTCTAGCGTTTACAGTGGTGACAGACTCAAGAACTGGCCCACCATTTTCATGCTTGCATCAATACTTCTCGCCGTATGGGAAGAGATGCAATTTGACTGCCATTACCGTGTTCCCGACACCGTTGCAGTCAATAAATTCTGCAACGACATGGAGACTACACCAGTTGGTGTCATTGTTGGTCTCTTCCACGCCATCTCTCAAAAGCTTCCTTCCTTCACCGAATGGGAGACCAGAAGACATGGTCAATTACTCAACAACAACGTCGCCGTTTGCGAAGCCATGACTGAAATGAGAGGACATGTTACGAAGCATGGTAAGATATCACAACATCCTGATCCCTATTTCAATTTACTAACCCTTAACAGAGGATTATCTCAAGACCCGCCCCAACGCCAAGTTCGACCGAAGAGACTTTGATTGCTTATCCAACAAGTTCCTCTCCAAACTCGTCATCCGGGCCAACTAAACAGGTGTTCTTTCCTCTGCATATATCGTTTCCACATATACCCATTGTGCATATTCGTCTACAAATTCGCAGCGATGCTGCCACTGGAGGGTCTTTCGGCCGAAACTCATATATGAGTCAAGCTAGGATCTCTTAACATTTATTGATTTTTTATTTCCTTTGTACAGCAGAATAACTTCTCATTTGTTCTTTTTGAAAAGAAATCTACATCCATGGGGATCAAGGGAAATGCCAACAGCGAAGGCAAAACGTCATTTGAAATTTTCTTTTTTTTGCATATTTTTTTTTTGGATGGAAGACGTGGAGGAAGAAAGATTTTAATTTTCCTTTCTCCCCTATTCTTTTTACGATTTGATTGATTGGGCATAGCGATTTAACGACACGACCCTTTTTATGATTGTCTTGTATGAATGATCTTATTTTATGATGATCATGGATTTTAAGGATTTTAACGTCACGTTTTAACGGATTTTATGTTTTGAGCTTTTTGTGGATCTCTCCTTTTATTTTATTACCTTTATTACTGGGAGGAGAGCGAGCGAGGAGAAAGTGGCGAGATGAAATTCAACCTTTTTTTGTTGGGGGGGGCGTTGGAAAAACCCCCAGTGGCAACCTATCCGTATTCGAGGCACAGACAAGGGCCTGCATGTCTGCAGCAGAGATGGAAACCATTTACCTAACCCATTTTCTATTTATTTTATCATTCGGAGGAGAGGGGAGCTTTCTTGTATACCAGATATACAGAGGGGGGGATTTTACCAAAAGACGATTCAGTTTTTATCTAGATAAAAAATGTCAAAACTTGCTCCTGAATATTTGTGTGTGTACTACCTATATGATGATGTGGATATGAATATATGCTATATTATGTTATGCTCGTGTATGTATGTGTGAATGGCGTGATTTGGTAAGTACAGTACTGTTGGTTTTCCATCAAGTGATCATAAATCGTTGCGACATTATTCATCAACTGATCATAACTTTGAATCAAAATACCACCCACCCCTTTTTTTGCCCCCCCTGGAAATCAGGAACATTGTCTGAGACAGGTTTATTTGTTCAAAGAGGAGTATACGACTTTTGAGGCAGGTAAGTTTCATATTTCATGATTATTTGTGGCACATGCAATGATCAAAAGTCGGTCACGGAAATAGAGTGACCAGATCCAACTCGGCTCGCCCCGCGAGTCTCGAGTGAGCTACTTGTAGCAGATGGGAAAAGAACACGTAGGGTGAAGTTGGTTTAGAAATGTTTCCGCTTTATAGTCGGACTTGGAAAGTTGCTCGGGGATTGTAGGAATTCGTGATTGTAGTCTTCAAGCGGATTGTCTGGCAGTTGACAAAACCCTTCCAAACAATATTTCCAATATAATGGAGCCACTCTAACCAACCAGCCTTGTTCATTTATGGCATCCTTATTCTATTAGATAGCTTTCCAAGACCTGTTTCGTGATGAATAGGAAAAGTAGGAGGACTTGAGTAAACACCTGCCTGCATTCACCCCCGTTGGTCTAAATCCCCCGAGGAATTCTAATCGTCATAGGAGAGAGAAAAAACGTCAATAATTTTTTAGATCAAATTCAATTGTCCAGAACCTTTTGAACAATAGGCCTTTTCATTTTCTATCGCGAGCCCGACCCGAGACAACTCCATATCGTCGTCCGGGATTCACGGGGATTGCCCGGCGCAACAGAGATGACCTTGAATCGATCGTTCCCGGATGAACTTGCGAAGGTTTCCAATCAGAGAATGACGTCTTGTCTTCTCAGCCGTTATCGGTTATCCCTCGGACTTCCCGCACCGCCTCTATGCATGCGCAGCAGAAGAGATGAATAATCGTTCGATGCGAGGAGATGATAGGATATGATTACAAACTCGGCTATGGTGTGAATAGCGTCATGTTTGTTTGATTTCCAAACCCCCTTTCTTTCTTGGTGGCTGGCGGTTGCAGTGTTGACCAGGCCAGTTTCGAAAGTGAATGGGAGAAGGCTGGACTGTAACCTGGAGGGCGAAGGCGGACGCGGGGTCGTTGGTCGTTGCAAGCGGCAAGAGCGACCCACTGCTGCTTATCGCTGGCTCCTCCCCCAGATTTGAAAGGCAGACTGAAGGCTGGTGAATGGAAAAGAACCCTCACGATAGCCACGAGAAGTGCAGGAGTGATAGGAAATCGATGAAGAGAGATTTAGAAATAAGGACAGTTTCCAATTCACTTTAAGAACTTTTGCTTGCATTGAGTAATCCGGTGTAGGAGTATCAAATGTGAATGCGCTCTGGAGCCTAGCAGCCTACCTTAGTAGCCCCTGGAACCTTCCAATGCTGAGCCTCGCAGCACACGACACGCTAGCAGGGCGCTCGGACCACCTCCGCCTCAGAATCTCCTTAAAAGGCCCCCGTCCTGTCCTCCGAAAGCATCCCACTTCCTCTACAATACAAACACGCAACCTCTCTCATCATCCACCACTGCTACACACTCTTTGCACTCTCCATCATCTACAACTACATCTTCATCAATCTTCATACAACCCATCGTCAGGATGCAAATCTTCGTCAAGACCCGTAAGTTCCAAACCTCCTCGGATCGGTGGCGATAAGCGTCATCCTCGGTCAACTCGTCACTCAACATCTGCTAACATCTCTCGCAGTCACCGGTAAGACCATCACCCTCGAGGTGGAGTCTTCGGACACTATCGACAACGTCAAGAGCAAGATTCAGGACAAGGAGGGCATTCCCCCAGACCAACAACGCCTTATCTTTGCCGGAAAGCAGCTCGAGGATGGCCGCACCCTTTCCGATTACAACATCCAGAAGGAGTCGACTCTCCACCTCGTCCTCCGTCTTCGTGGCGGTATGCAGATCTGTAAGTACCTCTTCTTCGCCACCGACATACATTCATCTGCTAACGCATATCCGCAGTCGTCAAGACTTTGACTGGTAAGACCATCACCCTCGAGGTGGAGTCTTCCGATACCATCGACAACGTCAAATCGAAGATTCAGGACAAGGAGGGTATCCCACCAGACCAACAGCGCCTTATCTTTGCTGGCAAGCAGCTTGAGGACGGTCGCACACTTTCCGATTACAATATCCAGAAGGAATCCACTCTGCACTTGGTTCTCCGACTCCGTGGTGGTATGCAAATCTTCGTCAAGACTCTTACCGGAAAGACCATCACTTTGGAGGTCGAATCTTCAGACACAATCGACAATGTGAAGTCTAAGATTCAGGATAAGGAGGGTATCCCACCCGACCAACAGCGCCTCATTTTCGCCGGCAAGCAACTTGAGGATGGCCGAACCCTCAGCGACTATAACATCCAAAAGGAGAGTACTCTTCACTTGGTCCTTCGTCTCCGCGGTGGTATGCAGATCTTTGTTAAGACTTTGACTGGCAAGACTATCACATTAGAAGTTGAGTCTTCGGACACGATTGATAATGTCAAGTCAAAGATCCAGGATAAGGAGGGTATTCCACCAGATCAACAGCGATTGATCTTCGCAGGCAAGCAGTTGGAGGATGGTCGTACCCTCAGCGATTACAACATTCAAAAGGAGAGCACTTTGCACCTGGTGCTTCGTCTTCGTGGAGGACAATGAGTGAGCAGTGTACATACTTTTCGAATGGTTCTTTCTTTTACTGCGGTGGCGTTTATGATCCTATGAGATCTGGGGAGTCTGATGCCTAGGCTTAGGAAACTTCATGGTGCACTGGCATGTGCACACTGAACAAATAGCCAATAGAGTATTTTATACTCAAACATCTTCTGAATAATGATGTGTGACAATCGTGATGGTTCCCAATTTCTTTCTAAATAGACTTGTTTTCTGGTTTTCTACGATTTCTGGTTCATTGAAGCTTCTGTGCGACCACACCATACTGCTTTTCAAAATATTGTTTTGCAACCTTCAGTTGATACCATTGCCTTGCTTGCCACCTGCAAATTGTGAAGGCAGCCCTGGTAGTTCTACTCTTATTACGCGATAGCCTCCCTAAATTTTCTATGTGCACACTTACAAATCGTCGCATGCAGCGACTGATAGGATGCCCTCCTACTACTACCATCTAAAGTTCGAGCTCTACCCAGATCCCGAACCCACAAACGCCCAATCACAAGATCGAGAGAGCACCTTCTGGATACCACCTTCGAATAGCGATATCTTCTTACAGGAAGACTGGCCAAATCACGAACGTCCTACCACAAAATCACATTCCCAACAAAAGAGCTTTGGAGGGGGGAGGAAAATCGCTATTGAGGAGCATCTGCCAAAGCAAGAGCTTGCGACCACATCTGAGATCGGAGGCGGGGCTGGAGTTATCGATTGCGGACCTTCGAGAGCTTCGAGTGGGAATCGAGAGGTCGGTGGTGAGGCTGGCATAGGGAGGGCAGCTGTTACGAGAACTCGTGGGTTTCCAACGCCCGCCCCGCGACCGAAGTTGGGGGATCTAGAGACGGCGAGGAAGGACTGGAGGTTTGAGCGGATACGGGTGGAGAGTTTTGATATGGGACCTGCTAGGGGAGGGGAGATGGGGAGGCCGCGGCATACGAGGGGGGAGAGTAGTGGGAATGTTGCTGTGAGGCAGGGGACTAGTGGACATAATGGGATCAATGCTGGACTGGCGGCGGGGGGTGTGGGGAGGGTCACGAAGGCTATGTGTGAGGTTCTTGAGGGGAGGAATACGGAGGTTGGGTGGGGGATTGTGCATTTGTATCGGGATGGGGAGGAGACTCCTGCTTTGGGGATGGGTGCTGTGCCGGGAGAAGATACACCTGAACGGGGTCTTGCTCCTCCCTCTGTTGCTGGACTACGAATGAAGGATGAGGTGGAGGGAGAGGGAGAGGATTGCACTACGCTGTGTATTCCTGCTGTGCCTAGCTACCTTACGCCCAGCGATTTCCTCGGGTTTGTGGGGGAGAAGACGAGGGAGCAGGTCAGCCATTTTAGAATGGTTATGACGGAGAGAATGAATCGGTATCTTGTCCTCATGAAGTTCAGAGATAATGGAGAGGCACGAAGATGGAGAGCAGAATGGGACGGGAAGGTCTTTAACAGTATGGAGGTGAGAAACGCCAGCCCTGATGTACTTTTATTTTTACTCTTTATTCTGACATTTGGGAATAGCCAGAAACTTGTCATGTCGTCTTCATCAAATCAATTACTTTTCAAGCACCGAATTCCTCACGATCGAGTACCAGTTTCCCTGAACTCTCCCATGATCCCTTTACGCCTTCTGCGGCGGCTTCAACCTTCTTGAAGCCATTTCCACCGCCAACTCCAAATCTCGTCGAGCTACCAACATGTCCCGTCTGTCTAGAAAGAATGGATGATACTACCGGTCTCCTCACTATCCTCTGCCAACACGTCTTTCACTGCGCCTGTCTCCAAAAATGGAAAGGCAGCGGATGTCCCGTATGTCGCCATACCAATCCATCCCCAGGTCAAAACAGCCCAAACACATACCCCCAAGATCCCTTCAATCCACCCTTCGGAAGTGGTGAAGCCCAACTTTGCAGTGTCTGCGATTGCTCCGATGATCTCTGGATCTGTCTCATCTGCGGAAACGTGGGTTGCGGTCGCTACAAAGGGGGGCACGCAAAGGAACATTGGAAAGAGGTTGCTCACAATTTTGCACTCGAGATTGAGACGCAGCATGTGTGGGATTATGCGGGGGATATGTGGGTTCATCGACTTATTAGGGATAAAGGCGATGGAAAAGTGGTGGAATTACCTTCTTCTTCTCGACCTGGTGTTGGTGGATTTGGTGCTGGGAGAGATGACCACCATAGTGATATGGAGATGGTTCCTAGGGAGAAGCTGGAGGGGATTGGGATAGAGTATACGCATCTTCTTACTAGTCAGCTTGAGAGTCAACGGGTCTACTTTGAGGAACTTGTTGGGAAGGCGGTTTCTAAGGCTTCTGCTGCTGCTTCCTCGGCGGCAACAGCTAACATCCGGGCGGAGGAGGCACTTTCTCGTCTTCAGGTCCTCGAGGTAGAAAACAAAAAACTCAAGGAAGATACCATCGCCAACCTCGAAAAGGACCTCTCGCGCGAGAGGAAGAAAGCCGAGAAATCGTCCGAGGTAGCGAGGAATTTCGGGAAGAGTCTCATGGAGGAGAAGAAGGTGAGCGAAGGCTTGATGGAGAGGATTGGCCACGTGAATCGAGGTATGGACGAGCTCCGGGAGGAGACGGGCAAGGTGAGGGCCGAGAATGAGGAATTGAAGGAGGAGAATCGGGATTTGCTGTTTAGTATCACGGCCGGGGAGAGGTTGAAGGATATGGAAGCCCAGGGAGGGGAGGGGGGTACCTTGGAGACGGGGGATATTGAGGGGGGGACTGTTAGTGTACCTACACCGCCCCCGCCGCCAGAGAAGGGGAGGAAGGGGAAGGGTAGGGGGAAGAGGTAGTTGGAGGGTGAAGGGTTTGGTATGTCTTTGGGTTTGGGTTTGGGTTTAAATTGGGCGTGTCAAGGTTGGAGGTATGGTGCATAGCATAGCATAGCATAGAGTGGCGTATGGGATTCCTTGATACCAAGATGGTAATTACCATAGCCTTTGCAATATCAAACTGAGCCGGATTGTGGGAGACCTTCTCAGTGCTCACTTCTTACTGCCTTTGGAAGTCAAAGCTGAATTCTGACATTCACGCATAGCCTTATTTCACTTAAGGGGGGCTCTTAGGCTTCTTCTCGCTTGGAACTAACCTCATGTATTTTTAGTGATCGACTCGGTGATATGATCGATTCGTTGATAAACTACGTTACACTACTTATAGAATTAACTAATTATATTACTACCTTAGTACTTTAGAAAGAAGTCTATTAAGTATAAGTACTTTCCTATAATTTTTAAAATAGCCAAGATAAATAAATAACGTTAGAAATTCGTTATATTTATTTAATAATTACGAGATAAATAAAGATTATTTTATATAATAACTATTTTTCTAAAACCCTAGAAGCTATAAAACTTAATATACTCAACTTTTACTCTAGATATTATAAATAGTAGGTCTAAATAAGAGAGCTTACTAGATTAAGTAATAATGTATTGAATGTTTTATGTTTTAATAACTTCAAGAACTCTGTTTTGTAAACATAATTACTCTATAAACTAGTGGACATTTTCTTCATATCCTTGCATTTACCCAACTTACTGCCCGATAGTACAAGTGGTAATATATACTATAATTTAAAACTAGAGACATCAATAACCAATCAAGACTACTGCATATAACTTCAGCTGCGGACTAGTAAGAAATCCATTTGGGACTAGTAAGGAATCACAACTGGCGTCACCAATCTACTTAGAATGATTGATTATATCACCAGCTATCAGTCCGCGCAATATAGAAGATGACAGTTACACCAGAGCCACCATAGTGCAAAATTTATCTACCTTTATCACTGAACGGTGTAATCGTGGCTAACATCAGGTATATAGAGTGATATAGCCCCTAGCTGGTATCACAGCTTGATCGAAAAAAGTCAGGGTAAAACACCAAAAACCATAACAAAAAAAGACAAAACTTTAGTTGTAGTAAAGAAAGACAGCTCCCAAAACCTGTGTTTCTTGCGGATTGGCCTCCGAGGGGGGAATGAGGGGTGTCTCGCTCTATGGTACAAACGATTCCTTATACAAGTTGAGGATGTTGCGACCTTGACCGCCCAAGTGACCATCAGGGCTTTTCTGGTATATAAGCCATTTGTGCTAATAGTGGTTTTGAAGAATTGAGCCGGCTATTCTGTGGGCGCTGACTTAGAAAGCAGTAATAAGAGAGTTAATATGAATCTTTTCGTCTGGATATCCATTGATGTGTAAAGAAGGATTGCAAGACTCATAAGTAGCGTGACTCAGAAGTTCAAAATAAATATCTCACTTTTTAAGTATGGAATTAAGCAGTCTTCATTATAGGATTATGCGTATAACATCTACTTGGTACTGCCATAAGCATTCTATTATAATTAGGTATTCGACATCGTTGAATAAGTGTCTTCATAGTAGTAGTAGAGAAGAGTATAACTTTAGTTCTACGAAATATTTCGCTAAACCACATTTATTTATAGGTGAATACCTCATAGAGCTAAATTTGTATACTCAACGCAGGATTATTCTCTAGGGTCGTCGAGTTGAACTTCAGTGTGACTGTAATATTTCTATTGTACAAGCTAAATGACACCTGTATATATCCTTTGTGTGTTTATCTGGCTGTCGTAATATGAATGTGTTTTAGGTGCCTAAGCTCTCAATTTAACTTCTAAGGTTTCTTAAAGTTGTATTCACTTCACCAGTTTAATTATCTTTTTTTAAAATAAGTAAGGCAGTTTAAATAATCAAGTTAACTGAATAGAGTTTAGAGTAATTATAGTACTGTCGATTTATACAGAACTGATCAAAAGTAACTCCCAACTGGGCCCTGCTCTTATTAAAATAGATCAGAATAAGTAGTACAACTCCATCACTCCAGAAGTAGATTCATATAAGACGTAAGTATAAGTGGAGTAATAGAAATACTTGATTTGGAGATTGAAGAATTTTTTTTGGCATTTCATGGATATCAATTACTAGTTTTCCTACTAGCAGATGATTCTCAGAAAACAAATATATGTACTGCCACCTTTGAAGTTTACTTGCCTTGTGTTAGAACCATTTGGCGCCTCTTCTACCATAGGCCGTAGTTTTCATATTCTCTCTGAGATTCTCTCACTTCTCTTAATAGTTTCTTCACCTTTTGGTGGGTATTCATAAGCTCTCTCCGTCCCATGAATGACCAATACCAAGTCGACTGCCCATGAGCAATACAACAACCCGAGCACCATTGTCTAATACGATCATGTTCCCAGTAATCCTCATGAATGTCTCCCGTCTTGGTCTTCTTAACGCAGTCGAGACATATGCCTTCGAATTTGTCACTTATCTTGGACAGAATCTCGCTAATAGTATTGCTGTTCAAATGACGTCGGAACCTCATGCATGCCTCCTCTGGGACTTTGGGAGAGAAATCGGCAGAGCTCTTGGTAATATCAATGACGGATTTTTGTTGAAGCCTATTGATTGGCCAAAGCTCTGTCTTCTGTACAGCGGCGGCGTAAGCATAAAGCGATTTTTCTTTGCACTTGCAATCGAGTGCCATAAACTTCTCTTCAGGTTCGAAGAATCCACCGATGAGTTGAGACTTTAGGCTACCCCTAGCTCCATTCAAGGCTCCTATCGAGTGCCTGGTTAGCGCATGCAAGGCGAAAGTAAATGGGACTACCGGCATTGGACTGCCCGGTGATGCCTACTTACCAATCAAGTTGCCGTCTAAATGAAGATGGTAGTTTGCCGTAGGATTATACTCGGTAATATGACCCGCGAAATGGTAAGCCAGTAACATAGTAAGAATCGCAAATGGCAGTGGAAGATCAAACAAGTAACATGGATACAGTAACATGCGGATCTTATCCTCGTTCTCTGTAGCTTTTTTGTCGTTTGTGATATCGTGGTGCTTGAGAAGACTGTCCAACCAATCTCCCAATTTGAGAAATCAGCCTCTTTGGGGCGTTTGGATTGAAGGAAAAGACCAAATTCTAGATGAGCATGAATGTCAGCTATGATATCGAATGAGAGCTAGAAATGATGTAATCTTACGAATAACTTCCCAAACCTCTTCAATTAGCATCTCAGTAAAAGCCACCGGAACTTCATCTTCATGATACGCGTGGAACCAGAGAGCAGCTGCAAGAGGGTGCTCGCACTCCATGTCAATAACAGTCTTATCATGCTCAAGCCATCTTTGGCTCGTAAACATGCGCCTAAAGTACTCGAAGCTGTCGATCATAACTTGACGGGTGACCTTGACAGATATCAAGATCTTGCCGGGGATAGACGCTCCATTGTTGGCCGATTTGAAAGTGTTGCTTCCAACATTCTTGACAGTGTAGAGGCGAATGGTGAGGTCTCCGTCGGAGTTGATATCTGTGCCGGCGAGTCTCTATGCGTGTGTAAGCTTTTGAATTGGATCGGTGTGTTGCATTGGGATGCTTTTACCTGGATGAGATCCTCGACGTCTCTGCGGTAAATGGCATCGGAATCCATGGTGTGTTTCGTCGAATTGTTGTTGATTTGTGGATGTATTGTAGGAGGAAGGAATATCGAGTTAAAGACCTGGTTTAATAGACGAACCTTCCAAGGTCTCTTCACTAACAAGCCTTTAAAGGTGAATTTTAAAGCCCGCCCCCCTCCCCCTCACAATTATTTCCCTTGAATGCGAGAAGTTGTCTCCAGTTGCTTGTTCTAGAACAGTGAATCGAGAGCAATGCAAGAGTGAAGCTACAAGCTGTGCTTGTTATTGAGTGAAGTAGAGATTTTGTGGACATGGTGCCTACCTATTAAGGCTAGTCAAAAGTCGGATTTGAGTGAAAAAATATGCGATGTGCAACAAAAAGCGGAATTACTGCATTTATAAGGTTCCAATGTTAGGGAGAAGGTAAGTGAATCTGCAGAAACCACAAGTACAAGACTCGAAATACGAGTGAAAGAGTGAATATCACAGAATTGATAGACTGCATAAGTGGTGAATAAAATATACCACCGCAAGAAAGTTCAAGGTCAATAAGAACTCTAGAAATCTCGAGTCTAGCTTTTTAGTATTGTAAGATAATCAGCAAGAAGTATGAGCGAGGAATGCGGAGAAGACGTATATGATATCAAGTATCTATGATTCTGCCTATGAATTAAAGGCTCACTTTGAGTTATCCTTCAAAAAGTATCTATGCCAAGTATTAATTCCGTCTCGCCCACTCTCTATACCATCCCAGGCATTCCGCGTTCGCAACACTAGCACTAGTCTGAACATTTATCCCGCAAAGGATTTGTTTAACCGCGACCTCGACCCTAGCTTCTGGTTAGAATTTGGACAAGATCGAACCCCTAAGAACAAAACTTACTTCTTCCCATTCCCCGTAACCGGAATATCAAAACAAACATCAATAACCCCAGGCACATGTCTAGCACTCAACTCCCTCCTAACAACCCCCCTAATCTCCGCTCTCAGCGCCTCATCTAGAACGACACCCTCACACATTTTCAAAAACAACACCACAACCTCATCATCATCCCCCTCCCTCCTCCTCCCGATACAAAGCCCCTCCTCAATCTTACCACCGAAAAACTTGAGCAGCAAATTATATATCTCCGCACTTCCAAACCTCACACCACTAGGTTTTAATATCCCATCCGAACGGCCTAACATGTATATCCCACCCGTTTCGGGATTGAATTTCACAAAATCGCCATGATGCCAGAGCCCGGGGAAGGTAGTGAAGTAGGAGGATTGATATTTAAGGGCGCCAGAGGGTCCGTAGAAGGTTGTTGGTTGGGAGGGGAAGGGTTTTGTGCAGACTAGGTCGCCGGGCTGGGAGGTGGTGATTATTTCTCCTGAGGGAGTGACTGCTGCGATGGCCATTCCGAGGCCTTTTTGTTGGATTTCGCCGATGTAGACAGGTGTTAGGGGACAAGGGGCGCCGAAGAGCGAGATTATGTCTGTGCCTCCTGTTATAGAGGATGTTTGAACTTGGGAGCCGAAGGCGGTGGAGATGTATTTGAACTTGGGGGTTATAGTTAGCTCTCTACTTTCTGAGAGGGGTTTGAAAAGGGGTGGTAGGATAAGTGAAATCAAGACTTGCACTACTAACTTACAGTACTAGGAGCCAATGGAGAACCAGTGGAATATATTGCTTTGAGAGAATTGAGACTCAACCCTTCCTCCTTTGGCAAGACATTTTTCTGTTCCAGAACACTTAAGAATTTGGCTGAAGTACCGAACTGCTTGATCTGTAGTTCATCAATAAACTTTGGCATTGTCAGGGATCCATGAGGATAGAATGGACTGCCATCGTAGAGAATGAGAGTAGCACCACACGAAAGACCGGAAACAAGCCAGTGCCACATCATCCATGTTGTGGTGGTAAAGTAGAAGAGTCGATCTTTTGGAAGAAAGTCGCCATGGATGATGTGTTCCTTCTTGTGTTGCACCAAAGTTCCGCCAGCAGAATGGACTATACATTTCGGCTTGCCAGTGGTTCCTGAGCTATGAATCTTTTTAGCCATGAATCCAATTAAAATTCTTTGATCCCTTACCTATAAAGAATATAAACAGGATGACTAGCAGGAAATCGTTCAAATTCAATTTCCTTATTGCCAATAATATTTGCCCTTTCATGCTGGTAATCTTCTAGCAGTATCTCGTAAGGTAAACTTCGTCCCGGAACTGCGCGCTTGGATTCCATAGAATGAATTTTGCAAGTGAGATCTTCAGGGCACGGTAGTCCATCCTTCATAACTCCGCATTGTTTCTCGACATCCACTGGGCCATCGAAATAGGGCTTGCTATTTACTGGATTAATATACAGTACATCGTTGGGGGAAAATTGGTCCGTGCTCACCACGCGAGGAAGTCCTCGTAGATGAAAGGGCCACCCGCTGGAGGTTTCAAGGTGTGTATTTGCGAGCGGATATGTGTTCCTAGAATTGCTTCGATGACGACGAGAGCTTTCAATCTTGGAAGCGAGGCAACTATCTCTCTAACTTTAGTAGTTGTCTCGTGAGTTTTGCCATTGTAAAGTGAGGCGTTGTCTGCGAAGAGGACTTTGGGTTCGATTTGTTCTAGTCTATGTGTGGTTGGTCAGCAATGAAGAAAATGAATTGCCAAAAGTCCTTCGTAGATTGGCAGGTTTGTAAGGTTTGAATCGCTCACTGATTGGACTCGGAGCCGAGCCTTCCAAAAGAGAGGTAGAATGACACCTACCGATCGAGCACTGCTCCAACACCAGTGTCAGGGCTCACAGCCGTCCAAATTGCCCCAATAGCCGTTGTAGCAAGCATAGCAACGATAGCATTTGTATTGTGACCTAAAAGACACCCAAAAGTTAAAAGGGAACCATAAACAAAAAGTCTTCAAGCACTTCATACCTATAAATCCAGCAACTCGATCTCCCGTCTCCACACGTTGGTATCGAAGTGCCCAATAACACTCAGTAACCTTTTCCCTCAACTGACTCCAGGTTACCTCAGAGCGTGTCGTTTCAGTGGCGGCTATAATGGCAATATCATCATCTTTGACGGCGCCTGCTGGGTGCAACGGGTAGAGGAGATTTTCCGCAAAGTTGAGTTTGATATCTGGGAAGAAATCTGGTCTTGGATACATTGGAGCATTTTCGGGGAGAATCTGGGATATTGTTAGTATTTGATGAGTCTCGAAGGTTATAGATAACATCAAATAATCCTCGTGCAGAAGGAAATAGCATTGTGACGGAGTGGTTGTTGCTAATAGCAAATAGAACGTAATAACACGGGGCATAACAACCAGTGCCACGAAAGGGTTGCAACTGGTGACTGTAGTTCGGCACTTGCCTCTTTTGATAATTGTCCCAACTTCCCGTAGAAAATGAAAGCAATGCGATTGTTAGCCCTGTTAGAGAATCGAACTGTTTTCTTCGAGAATAGGTTGAACAATTGAGAGAGAATGTTCTACTCTTAACCAATACGAATTCCTGCAACCCCCAAAAGCGGAAAAGACCACCATCCCTGCTCTTAACCAAGGAGCAGAAAAGGCAAAGGAGCAAAAAACATCAAGAACAAAAGCAGCAACCCAATTAAAACCAAACCAAAGAAAGAAGAAAAAATCTCATCAAAAAAATACCTGATCAAACAACCCATCCCCCGCCTTCCCCCTCGGTCCTCCATCACGCTTATCCCTCGCCGAAGCATGCAACCCAGTAAAAATACAAGTCTCCCTCCAGAACTCAGCGATATTCCCAATAGACCAATCATAAAGGTCTTGATAGTCTCTCAATGTGACATTGTATTTCTTCTCCACGCTGAGCTTGAAGTGCCACATCTGGGTGGTTTCTGGGGAGGGGTGAGTCCATAGCTTTAATGGGGGTGTGGGCGTGGATTCTCCCATGGTGGGATGTTCTGGGTTGAGGAGGACGAGATGGGGGTTGGAGAAGGAGGGTCTGGAGAGCTGGGGAGGTTTATGCTTGAATTGAAGATGTTGGGGAATTATAGGTCGGACTTGGTGGACGGAATGAATGTGGGGGTGGGGGATCCGGGAATGGAATGTCGTTACGGGTTCCCAAAGGGAAGCTCTACTCAAGTATCATTTGATAGAGGAGAATACTTGGAGTTGAGAGAACTTGAGACACGGAGAACGTTTGTGAATATGAAGAATTTGAAGTTCTGATGGAGTTGCTAGCGTTCATTAGGTTACTTTGTTATCGGATGGCTCTCGGGTTTGGAGCCGAGGCTGTGACGATAACAAATACTAAGTGAAAAACGACTTACGGCACAGGAAATGGGTTTAACTTGGGGGGAAGAAGAATAAGAGATGTTTGCTATTTTGTAAACAACCCATTTTCTTGATAGCTGGATAGAAGAATGACAGTGAATAGAGCTTCATGCCTGCCTCCCTAGTTCATTGCTCTAATTTTATAGGATAAACGAAGGTGATTGTTTCAACCATCTAGGTTAACATTCTAAACTGTTCGAATCATTTAATTGCTCGTATTAAAAACTTCTTTTTACTACCACTTTTTTTGTCCGCCAGTGGTCGGTATCGAGGGACTTGCGTACTCCGTACAGTCAGGTGACGGGTTATTGTTCCCTTGTCCGGCAGAGAAGCTGAACCTGGTAAATATGTAGTAGCTTACCAATGGCCGATGAGCTCATTATCTGATGTTAGTTGTATTTCCCTCCAGCTACTCTGGGGTAGTCATCAATTTGACAGCTACCATTGGTTTGACAGTAACTTCCTTGTGTTTAGACTGTCTAGAACTGTCTGTTGAACATGACTTATTTTGAGGCATAAAAGGAGGCAATTTGAAATGAGCGATGATCTTCCGTACTGCGGCTGGGGGTTTCAAAATGAGGTTGTTTCGCTAAGCAACGGCGAGCGCGAAACGGAGCTTTCGGTGCCGATTTTTCAGAACCCGAGAGCTGGACACGGAACAAAACTCGAGAGCGGATGGTGATGCATCGATCGATCTGAGAGTTGAAAATTGGGATTTGGATTTCTCTTTGTCCATTTTCAGACAGTCTTAAGATATTCACTGCCCTCTCGAGGGTTTAGATTGTTGGTTGGTCGTAGATGCGATTACCGGTACTTGTCTTGTACTTGTAATTCCATCTCCTTTCTACCTACCCTGCACCCGCCAAACAGCGCTCCAGCCCTCACGCAAAAAGACCGGAACGACCGGGTCAGTTACTTTTCCGACGCCCGGAGCCCGCAACAAACAGCCCAGTCACTCCACCGCAATTTGGGGATCGAAGATTGTACATTAGAATTCTCTCGCGCCCAACCCAGTCTTTCTCCCTCCTACCTCTTCTTCTTCTCCCCCTCCTCGACGAGTCCTGTATCGCTGCCGCTTCATTGCGTTGGTCGGACTTTTTACCTTATTTTACAATCAGGTCAAGGTTTGCAGCTGTGGCTTCGTAGCTCGTACTGTACCTAGGTAGCTTCCGCAACTCAACGCGTGTGGCGCCACCACCACCACCACCACACCTCCCTTTGAAGACCCGACCGCCGACTCCTGAGACCAACTCAACACCAAGCGCGCCTTCCCCACGACAATCGCAAACTCCAGTACCAGCCATATACTTCTGTCGTCGTAGATCAAGCAATTGTACTCTCTCGGTATGTCTGTTTTCTTCTTTTCCCCTTTGCTCCCCTAGAACCTGCCCCATATCAAAAGGGGGCTTTGCTCTTCACTTTCAACCAGAGCTCGAGAGCAAAGCCCGACATCCTACGAATCCGTTCATACCAACACCTCTACCAAAACAAATCTCGTACATTCGCAAAAAATGTCCTTTCTTTCCAATTGATCGCCCAAAAACCACAAGATATCCATTGCTAACATACGAACTTTTCTCAACCTCAGCCACGATTTAATTACCTACACCGCTGCGACCGGAAACATTTTCTGCGCCTCGATTGTTGCGACAGCATACTTCCTCGAGCCTATTTCCTCTTTTCCACCTGCTTCAAATACCAATAAGCGTCCCGCTACAGAAACAGCTTCCATATACTTGATCCATGATCAAAATGCCTCAAAGACTCCCACGAAATCCGTTTGCCAGTTCTACCACCAGCCCGGTTTCGATACCGTCAACAGACAGGCCCGTTCCTCGACGACCTTCGACTTCAAAGGGAAACCGACTCGCTCAATTTTTCTCCTCTTCACCCAAGAGTAAAGAACAGCAGACGGCACAAGCGGCACTTTTAGCTGCGGTAGCAGCCCAACAGCAGCACCTCCTGAACAACCCGTCACCGCAGATCAGTGCCCCTTCTCTGTCACTCCCCACCATCTCCCTATCAACAGCCAAAGCCGGTGAAGCAAATATGGACGAACCCCCAACCACTCTTTTCCAGCCACCTTCAGTAGCGGAGGCAAAGAGACAGGCAAAAATCGATGCTCAATTCGGTCCTTTAGGAAATCAAAGCCACCGATACGTGAGCAAGCACATGGGAGGAGAATTGGAGGAGCCAGTCATTGATGAGCCACCATACTATTACCTCTTGACCACGTATATTAGTTATCTCATTCTCATTGTGTTTGGGCACGTTAGAGATTTCTTCGGAAAGCGTTTCAAGCCAGAGCATTACAAACATCTGAAATCTGCCGATGGGTATGCTGCTTTGAACAACGATTTCGACAACTTCTATGTCCGAAGATTGAAGCTGCGTATCGACGATTGCTTTGCTCGCCCCATTACTGGAGTTCCTGGTCGATATGTGACTTTGATGGACCGAAAGACGGATGATTTCAACGAGCACTACCAATTCACAGGCACCTACACCGAAACCCTGAACATGAGTTCTTACAATTACCTCGGATTCGCTCAGTCAGAAGGCCCATGTGCGGATGCTGTGGAAGAGACAATTAAGAAATATGGCATTAGTTCCACGAGTCCTCGTGCTGATGCTGGTACCACCGATTTGGCCCTTGAAGTCGAAGACAGAATCGCAAAATTTGTTGGCAAGCCTTCCGCCATGGTTTTCTCTATGGGATTCAGTACCAATGCCAGCTCTTTCCCAGCGTTGGTTGGAAAGGGTTCTCTTATCATTTCCGATGAACTCAACCACGCATCGATCCGTATCGGAGCCCGTCTGTCTGGAGCTATGATCGCCTCTTTCAAACACAACGACATGGACGATTTGGAGAAGAAGCTACGCGAGGTCATTTCTCAAGGTCAACCGCGTACTCACCGCCCTTGGAAGAAGATTTTGGTTGTCGTCGAAGGATTATACTCCATGGAAGGAACAATGTGCAATTTGCCCGGCCTCGTTGCTTTGAAGAAGAAGTACAAGTACAACCTATTTGTGGACGAAGCTCACTCAATAGGTGCACTTGGCCCCCGAGGACGTGGTGTGTGCGACTACTTTGATATTGATCCCTCTGAAATTGATATTCTGATGGGTACGTTAACAAAATCCTTTGGTGCCAATGGAGGTTACGTAGCTGCGGAAAAGCACATCATCGACAAACTCCGATCCACGAATGCCGCTACCATCTACGGCGAATCACCAACTCCTCCTGTTCTTATGCAAATCTTGAGTGCTCTCAAGATCATCTCCGGCGAGCTTGTTCCTGGCCAGGGCGAGGAGCGTCTTCAACGTATTGCATTCAACTCTCGATATCTTCGTTTGGGATTGAAGCGTCTCGGTTTCATCACATATGGACACGACGACTCACCTATCATTCCCATCGTCCTTTACAACCCTGCCAAGATGCCTGCATTCTCCCACGAAATGCTCCGACGAAAAATCGCCGTTGTTATTGTTGGGTACCCAGCTACTCCTCTGATCTCCTCCCGCGCCCGTTTCTGCGTATCCGCTGCCCACAATAAGGACGACATGGATCGCTTGCTTGCAGCATGTGACGAGATAGGCAACGTTCTTCAGCTCAAGTTCTCCACTGGTGTTGCTGGTGGAGCCGAACACCTCCCTGATGGTGTGACCCCTGAGATGGAGCACGAATGGAGACAAGCGAACGGGTTACAGGGTGTCGTCACACCACCTCGATGGGCGTTACGTGAGGTTATTGCAAATGGTGTTCAGGATGTGAAACAACCTTTACGATGATCTGATCTTTATCCTGGCTTCATCGCCTCGACAAGGCTGTTTGGATCCCTTTGGGTCTGTCAGCCCTACTTTGTGTAGGGCGAGGTAAATGTCTCGGGGATATTACCCCCTCCCATCGTTCCGAGCCGCTCCATCCCTATCACACAAAAACAACAGATCAAAAATCCGTGTTACCTACTCTGTATACGACCACATCTTTCTCGCTTTGTTTTTAAACATGCATTCGTTTTTTTGATGGTGCACGCAACGATACCCTTTACTTGTTGCCTAGTTCTTTTTCCTTTCTTCTTTTGAGGGGGATTGAATTTGCGATAGGCTTGAAGAATTACAACTTTTTTTTGTCTTTTTTTGTTTGTCGTTACTATGGTGATTTGGGGGACGAGGCTTACAAGTTTTCGTTCACCCTTCACACTACCCTTACCACACTCGCTTGGTAGAGTGCAAAGATATGAATGGGCATTGGGAATGGAGGATGGGAAGGAAAGGGTAATTATTAATAATTCTAATACGCCATACATGGATGGAGTGCATTGGGTTTGGGTTGGGAAAGGGAATATGATAGGGGATGGTATTGGTGTATGGTGTTGTCGTGTTGTATATTTGAGATGATGAATGGACTGTGGTGGCGAAAGGTGAATGGAAGGATGGGATGAGGGAAAGACAGTTGTTTGTGTGTAGCTAGATATTGGTGGTGGTTGTTGAAATAGAAAGGAGATTGGAATTATCTTTTTGTTTTCTTGAATCATTTTGGTTTTGTGATTGCTGGCTACCAGTCGCGGGTTAACACATCGTGGTTGTACTGTATGTGATGACTTATCTTATACGAAGTTTTAGATTCGGTCACGATTAGTGAGTATGAGTATGGGTATAGGTTCCTATCTTCTTCGGGCTGAAGTCTTTAAGGTGGATGGCGTGGTATTTGAGTGTAGGTACAGCCTGATGCTTCGTAAACCCAGAACCCTTTTACCTTGCAAAATACCTTGTGACACGCTAGTAGCCCCCCCCTCTTCCCTTAGCTCCTACTAACTAAGAGGGGCTATAACTAGGTTAAAAAGCTGTTTTGAAGATTCGTAGAGTTCTTAATATCTACCACCTGTCTCTTCTCTCGAGTATTTGCAGATTTCGCTTGGGTTATCTTCTAGACAACTATTTCATAAAGTTAACATTCGATAGCTTATCGAGTAGAATACTACTCCTCTATCATCTAAATTCCTAATCCATATCACCTATAATACTCTTATTTAAATGTAGCCCTGCTAGTCATCCGAACTTGTGGCCAGACACTATCTTACCTACCTCCAAGACCTCGTTCGAATAAATCAGAGGCAAAAAATCAAGAAGGAAGTAGGGTTCCCTAAAGTCGATATATTGCTTTAATACGAGTTCCTGATGTGATGTAAAGATATAAGGTAGGACTTAGAGTTGTTAAGGGGTATTTCATCTACTCTACCGCTAGGATATAGACGTGATGAGTCCTGGGGCATTTGTGGTAGATTATCAGGTTGTTGAGGAAACGGGTTGATGAGAGGGTTAGAGTTGAGGGGTATGGAAGTGCTTTTGAGTGTCTTCTTGAGATGGTGAGAGAGGATCTGGGGGTGCTTATGATGGTGGTTTTTACTGCCCGCGGATTCTAAAGTTAGGATTAAATCTCGAGAATCACAAAATATACCAGGATTAGAGGGGAATAAAGTCAAGCACATCCTTTCACTATACAACCTTGACTAAGTTGAGTAGTTCGTAAAAAGAGAGGCGTCGCAGCAGCGGAGATAGGAAGACAAACACGTAGATACGAAAGCAGAATCCCTGGTCTCAAAGTCAAAGATTGTATACTTGAAGAAAATAAGGCAAAGGGAAGGCGCACCGGTAGAGAGGCTAAGTAGGATAGAGGAGGAGGAGCGAAAAAGGAACAAATAAATGAAGGAGTCAAATTCCGTAGGTACCTACCGTAAGTGACCACCAGGTTGATTTCATAACCACCGCGTAGTCCATTCTAGCAAGTGCGACATAGGGCTTAACTGTGGGCGGTGATGCCTTATTTTAGCTGAATATTATATTTAAGGATTCGGGAAAGTGAATTAAAGTTCGATATCTCAGAGAGGGTGATAGTAAGAATCCCTGCCTCTGTTTTTCCGTAAAGCCATTGAATTACTTTAATTCTAGGAGAGGGGTTAAGAGTTTAAACTGACTTCTCCAGTTTCCAAGTAAAGATTAGATTCAATTTTTAAGTTGGATGTATCATACTTCATCTAGCATAATAACACACTGTAATCTTGATGGTCGCGAGAGTGAAGTCTGTGAAGATGTGTTCTTATTTTCATATTCACTATACTTGTAAGCTGTTTATACATGTCTAGAAGTAAGTACAAGTTCCGGACACGAGTATCATTTCTCTCGCAGTCGATGCTCTCGTTATTCCAAGCAATTTTTGTATAAATAGAGTCGTCTCTCATACAGTAGACAGTAAAAATTGCAGCAAATAAGGTCGTGTCTGCCTTCGTGCCCTGAATTTGTATACCAATTAAAGTTACTTGCTAGCTAGGCCTATATGTTTAATAACCCCAGTCTTTAAAGTAATTGATCTGAATTACCATTACATATGCAACAATTACTCGGTCAGCAGGTACCACCGGGAGCCTCTCTCCAAATGTAAGCGAGCAAACCTCCCGAGTCTCTTTACTAAGAACGCACAGGTACCTGGTATGATGCCATGTTACGGAAGACTCGGTGGTTAGATGAAGAACAGACTGTTTGACAACAATCCGTGCATCTGGTTCGCACCAACAAACCCAAAAGTGTCGCAACGTCCCCCGAGCCTTGCAACCAGCGACCCGTAACGGTTGATCAACACTTGGCAGCTAACGCACCACCACATAAAGACCATACATTAGCGTACCCAACGAGTGAGAACTTTATCCCTCCCACCAGCATCGGGCGCATTCTTATAAGATAGAGGGTGTGGTGGCGAGAACGTCATAGATCCAAAACAGTGTGAGTGGTTTAGATGATGAGGCTCAAAGGTCATCAGGTCAGTGGGAAGTATTTCCAATATTTGCATTGCCCAATAGCCGGACTTTTCGAAATGCAGATAGATGTGCGAACCTATGAGATGCTACCCGGTGATTCGAGATATCGCCCGGGTTCGGTGAGAGAAACGGGAAGAGGAATAACGGATGAATAATAAAAAGAGCCGAATTCTTGCGACTGGGGCTGGGTTGGAATGCGAGGACGGGCTGTTGTAATAGGGTGGGACTTATTATGACAACTTTCAACTCTGGTGTCTCACGACATGAGCGTCGAGAAAAAGAAGGGTAGCAGTTGACCTGTTCCAGGTCTCAAGAGTCTGGAAGTCCGGAAAGCTTCCACACACACCCCTTATCTCGAGGAATCGGGAGTACCCGATTCATCAATTGACAAAAGACTCACATCTCAAATTTTGAAGAAGATCTGTTTGTTTAGATATACATGTGGTGTAACTATTTGGCGTAGCGGGAAAGGATCGAAAGCCTTACTCTTGCCAATGATATTTGAGGCGGAGCACATGATTGGTATTCCACCATGATTGCCAACGTCGCTACTATCTCTATCTTCTTCATACAGGAAACACCTCGTGGAAAATGCAAGCCACTAGAGTAGAGCTGTCAATCAAATCAAAGCAGTCAGATCCACAAGGTTGTTGCATCGTTGTTCGCAACCGGCAGCTTGGGTATCTATGTGGGCCCATCGTCCAGAGTCCACGTTCAGATGAATCCGGGGCTGTGAACACAGCAAGGGGGATGTGCGGGGTCGAGCGGCGACTAATTTGAATGGCTCTTCCAAATCGGCAGCACCCAGGATATTATCAATGACTGAAGATGTGTTGGGTCGCCCGAGCGGAATGCAATGCATCCGAACGAACATACATATGAACATACATATGCTTCGATTGATGAGACACGCATCGTGACTAGTTGCATGGAGAAATTCTCCTGCAAGTTACTATAAATGCAACAACCTGATATCTCGCATGGGGCGTCAAAAGGGATCTACATGTGTTTCAATGTTTGTCAGTATCCAAAGCTCGGGAAATCACACCATTGTGTCTCTTGGAAAGATAAGAATATCCACAGGACACAAGGCTACGAATTGGCTGATATTGGGCTCGATTGTAAGAGCGGTAAGGCCCAGCCCGGGAGTTAGAGTGATGTTGTCCAGTTGATTCTCGAATACAAGGTCCAGGCATTGAGGGCGACATTCTTGACATATGCTGTGGAGTGGAGGGAAGGGTATCGAGGCGATTACTCCATGAAAAGCAAATATTGAGGGATCGCTAGCCAGAATATGATATGCATATGCGTGGGTGTGGAACGGATCGCTCAGCTGTTCGCTCCAGTTGCGATATTTTTGCTGTTCGTTGGTGAGTCTTGCTGACTTGTTGGTCTGCACTCTGCATTCCTTGATGGGGCGCGTTCGTGGTGCAGGAGAGAAATTCATTTCATTATCCAACGAGGTTTGAATAATGGGTTCATCAACGCCCGAGTATGGTGATGTTGAAGAATTCTGTGATCCCGTTGTTGCAGTTGCAGTAATTAATTGCTGAGGAATTTGCGTCGATGCTGCTGGACAAATAGCCGACCTACCCTACATACCTTACATACCTTACATACCTTCACCGGGCGAAGATGATCTCAAGGCGTAGGTTGGCGTGGACCTCAGCTCACCTCATTGTGGTGGTTCGTAGTGGTTGCAAAAACGAGGCAGCTCTTGTTGGTCCAATGACTCGGCTCCACGGGTCGCAAACAAAGCAACAGGTAGGAAGCCATCACCCACTTCGGTTTGGATTTGATTTTCGGAAGTTGCGGAAAGGATAATTGGCTTTGTCAATGTTGCTTGACCGTAAGACCGACGCGAATTCGCATGTGTATCGTTTCCCGACGAAATGGAGTGCTGATAGAAGATGAGAGCACGATTGTAACCATGAATCCCAGTTGAAAGCAGCCACTTGGGGGCTGTGCTGTGTCATGGACGATGGATCCATTTTGTGGTATCTGTCACGTGATATCTGGATCTCCACCTTTCCTTTTCACCTTAGCCCTAGAGATCCCGTTCCCTCAAACTCCTCCTCGAAGTATACGGTAATCGTCTCTTTGCACAGATACTGCGCTTCGCCATGAAGTCACCAAGTTAGCTTGATCCCAAGCCGTTCGTCTCACTTGTGTTCCGACGACGTTGATTGATTTTATATGACACAAGTACAAGCTGAACGTCTTTCAGAAAACTTACACAAATGTACGGTACCAGTACAGCACAGCCAAGCCGCTCCGCAGCAGTTGCAGCTACAAGCCTCCGCAGCCGCTTACTCAAAATGGAATGGTACAGGAAAAGGAACCTTACCTAGTGCTGACTGCCTTCGCGCTCTTCAAGTGGAGTGGACACAGGGTAGGGTACGGTGGGCCGGCAATTCTGCCTAGCCTAGCCCTTGAGCATTGCATTTTAGGTCCGTCCTTTGGATGCCTCCATTGGGTATAAGTTGACCGAGTTGAATAATTTTATAGGACGGGAATGGGAGCCTCATCAAATTCGGACTTGTGAATGGATGTCGTTTCCTACTGCCTGGCGAGAGAGCGCTAGGTGGAACCGAACCTGGAAAGGAGTTTCGATGAGATCCCATATCGATATCGGACGCAAGCATTGGCAATTACACCCTCTCTCATTGTCCGGGCGTCTCTCGACTTGCATATGCATATTTACGAGGACCGTGATTGTTTTTTGTTTCGTCGTCGACGTCTGATGACTCCCCAAGTGTTGTAGTCGTGTTGGCCATCGAGATAAGCATCAAGCTCCCCTCCCTCTCCCTCTCCCGCATTCATGCAACTCTTGGTCAAGCCAACCCGCTCCTAAATTGTGTCGATAATTCTCCAGGCTAGGTCATAGTCAAGTGTCTCCCTACATTTCGTGCGAGGTGCTACCGTACTCGTCTTGTCTCTGCTGCGGCCTTCGACTGCATATGCCCCTCACCAACCACCCCGGTCTTCCCAAAGCCACATTTTCGGCCTCGTTGATATAATACACGCATCCCCACGACAGCCTCACTTTCTCCATCCGTTCTTGAACATTCTTGCTTTTTTGATCAAGATAGGGCTGCGATATAAGCCTGACCCTGTGCGGCTCTGGGCGAACCCAATTCGAGTATCTCCATATATCTGACCGCCCTCCAACCAACTGTCGCCCGGCATCTTCATTGCCAGATCTTCGAAGTGGGAAAAACAGCATACACTCTCAATACCCTCACAGGATTCGCCAAAATGGATCGCGGACCTCCAATTCCACCAGCGGGAGCCAGAGTTGGTGGACCACCAGCACCGAATATGAGGGCACCACCACCTCCCCCAGGTCATCATCAGGGTCATCATCAGGGTCCCCCTCAGGGCCCGCCTCCACATCGGATGCAACCACCAGCAATCAATTCAATACGAGTGACTGATCTCAGACCAGAGCCTGTTTTGGACGACGCATATTTCAAAAAGAAGCTTACGGGTTATTACGTGTTTTCCGCTCGAAAGGCTCTCCCGACGAGTCCTAAAGAAGGTGCTACGTGGGCAAGAGCCACGGTGGTGGAAGAGAAGTTCGACCAAGGTGAAATTGCGAAGCAGATCAAAAGGTTGAGCGAGCAAAACCGGAAATCGGTAGCAGAGCAGAAGGCGGCTCTGGCTCCATATCAAAATGGTCAAGTCACCAAGATTCTGGATGATTTGGCGACGAACGAACGAGATTCTAACTTTTGCTATTCGTTGGCGCACATTGACTTGCAGCAACAAGCGACTCGGCGGATGGGTAAAGCCAGCAAAGATCCCAAAAAGAAGTCATCAAGCAAGTCCGGCACCAAAATCGAAACCGTTCAGATGACAATCTATATCCAAAGAACTCCTCAGCCCCATATCAACCCTAGGCATCTATACGAGATGATACACAGGGTAACTCCACCTCAACAACAGCAGCAGCAGCAGCAACAAGGAGGGCAGCAGCAAGGAGGGCAGCAGCAAAGAGGACCACCCCCACCACCCCCACCACCTCCTGGCCCACCTCCTGGCCCACCAGGACAAAATGGAGGACGCGGAGGACCCAATGAAAACAATCCTCCCTTTATCAGAATACCGTCTCGGGGGGCATCTCGTGGCCCAGCAGACAAGGTGCGCCGAGCACCCAATTATCACAGTGACTCGGGCTCGAGTTCCGACTCGTATGACTCGGACTCGGATTCGATGTCGAGAGGCAGTTCGTCGGTCACCTCGCAGAGTTCAACGTCAAAACGGGGAGGAAAGGACCACAGACACAATCAATCGCGACGACCTTCCCATGTGCGTAACGTTTCCCATCCTCGTGCGCGAGAACGTTCTCCATCACGTCCTCGAAAAGAGCCTCCCCGTCAGCATCAGAAGGACTACTATCGCCCTCATTCTCCTGAGCCGTGGAATGTTGGCCACAATATGGCACACCCTCAACCAATTCGACCGGCGCCAATACCGCACATCCCTGCGGCTCCAGCTATGGACCCTGTCGAGGCATATCGTCGAGGACAAATGGACGCAAAAGCGGAACTTGACGGACACTCGTCACCACGGGTCCCTCGGAGGCCTGTGGTGGTACAAGACCCCCTTCCCCTACGGCAAATCGCCTACCGGCCGCGACGTGAAAGCTTTGCTGGACCTGAACCCCTTCCAAGACAATACGCCCTGGAACCTCGCTACGAAACCCCTGTATCTACTCGCCTTCGACCAGAGCCTCGATATAGAGAAGAGAGATATGTTGTACCAGAAGCTCAAGACTTTAGGTATCAGGACCGTTCCTATCAGGAAGGTCGAGGATTTCGAGTAGAACAATTCGGCCCTGACTTCCATGACTTTCGATCCGATGAATCCTTTTCTCGATCTCCTTCGCCGCCTTTCCGCGATATCGACTTGCCATATAGGCGTCAAGAACGTGATCTCGAAGATTATGTCGACCGACATCGAGGCGAGCCCAGAATATCGCCCATTAGAGGCGTGAGCTCAAACCCGTTCACACCAATGTCGCCATCTCTTCGTCGACACCACTCTCCTGTGTCATCGTCGTTCTCAGGCTCAAGGGGCTGGTGAGCTCGAGTTCGCTCTTTTATTTTCTTTTGGCTCTCGTGTACATTTTCTTGGGAAATGGCATTGTTTTGTTTTGGGTCTCCTGCGATACTTGATCAGTATTGCTCAGAAGTGAAGGCTTGGGAGGACTTGTCTATTTGATTTTGTTTGGGTAATCCAGTACCACAATGGGACGGCGGCTACATATGCTTTCATGACTTTTTCATGTTGAAATTGATACCAGACAGATACTTATGAGTTATGTATAACACGAATTGAAAAAAAAAACACCCCTTTTTCTCAGAAGTGAACTTTCCTTGATGAAAATTTTCAACTCAGCTGCGTGATTAAACGTAGCCTAATACTCGTACAGGTTGTGACAAGCCCTTGAAGAAGAAGCAAGTCTTGACGCCACTTTGCGCGTACCCCGATCTTTATATGCGTGAATTTTGAATGGGGGTGCGGGAGGTAGCTTGAAATTGAAACGACAAGAAGGGTTCCATTGCATGTTTTGGATCAAATCAACGGCCTGGTTCTTGATGCAACACCCTCTTTTCAAAAGTCACCGAGTGCCACGATGTTATGCTCCTATGGGTCATTTGAGCGCGGGGAAGAACATCTCGCGTCTCCAGAGGACCAATTGAAGAGATGCGAGTCTATGAATGGACGGTGCAACTTTTGCAGTACTATCATTGGGTATTGGAAAGTGCGATATCGGGATCGAAAACATGAGGATATTAGTCTTCAAAAGAATTTGAAGATAGAGAGAGATTCACGTGCAGAGAGAGGGGGATATTTCGCGCAATCGACGACGGGAGTGTTTGAAAGAAGAAAAAAACAGAGGGTCGGCGTCATTGGTAGCGGGGCTTCCCTCCCCCACCTCAACTCACCTCAGACCAACCTGAAGAGTCCAACTCTGATACCACTTCTCAACCCACCTTCTTCTCAAAACAACAACTTTGCAACAACTCACCTTTACCAAAACCATCAATTGAAATAATTCGCCCTCAAAATCTGCAATCATGGCTCGTCAATTCTTTGTCGGAGGAAACTTCAAGATGTAAGTGCTGGTGGTCCGAGAATTTGGTGGGCAGACGCGGGGTCATTTTGATGGGAATGAGCTGTGCGGGAGAAAGGAAAGACAGGAATTGTATACTGATTTTGGCATAGGAATGGCTCTGCTAAGACCATCAAGGATATTATCAACCACTTGAATGAAGCCAAGTTGGATCCCAAGACTGGTAAGTTGTGATTTCCCCCCTCTCTTTGTCTTATGGTTGAGGTTCTCGGGAACCTTCGATCAGGAGGGTACTTTGTGAGACCCGACAACGATGATTTCCAAACAACGCATCCAAAAGAGACATATACTAATGAATCTTTTCTACAGAGGTTGTCATCGCTCCACCAACCCTCTATCTCCTCCTCGCCCGCGAGATCGCCAAGGCACCTATCGAGGTTGCTGCACAAAACGTTTTCGACAAGCCAAATGGAGCTTTCACTGGTGAGATCTCAGTCGATCAACTCAAAGACTCCAACATCACCTGGACTCTTCTTGGACACTCCGAACGTCGTGTCATCCTCGCCGAAGACGACGAATTCGTTGCCAACAAGACAAAGGCTGCTCTCGATGGTGGAGTCGGAGTTATCTTCTGCTGTGGAGAGAGCTTGGAGCAACGTGAGGCCAACGAGACCGTCAAGGTTGTCACCAGACAACTTGCAGCTGTGAAGACCAAAGTCAGTGATTGGAGTAAGATTGTCATTGCCTATGAGCCTATCTGGGCTATTGGTACCGGAAAGGTAGCTTCCAAAGAGCAGGCACAAGAGGTTCATGCTGCTATCCGGGAGTGGCTGAAGAAGGAGGTTAGCGAGGAGGCTGCCGAGGAGACCAGAATCATCTATGGTGGAAGTGTGAGTGACGGCAACTGCCGTGACTTGAGCAAGCAACCTGATATTGATGGGTTCTTGGTTGGTGGTGCCAGTTTGAAGCCTGCTTTTGTGGATATCATCAACAGCAACTTGTGACTGCCTGGCGATGCTAAACTTTAGACGGGGTTCTATGGATGGGTCCTAGGGATAGGAAAAGGCAATGCTATGATGGCGAGGTCTATGATAAATGATTATGATGCTGCTAGGGCTTGAGATACATATCCACTCCAATGAAATAAAAGTAAAAATGCCATATTTTGGTTAGGCATGGAATGTCGAAACTGTACTCCAACATTGGCTTCACCCACAAATTTCAACACTGCCAAACCATATAACAACAGAATTGAATTGCCAAATCCAGGCAGAGTTGAGCAGAAGCTGTTCACAAGTACATTGCTAAAATCGACGTGAATAATGAAGAAATCTAGATATAAAACTGTTTAGGAATCTTTCAAAAGACTCACAAACCTGAATCCAGAATCTTGGGGGCATTCATAAACGAACCTTCTCGGCCTTACCATTCAGTTCCACCCTGCAGGTATAAAACTTTTCTTCATTGGACCTTCATTCCACTTTCCTAACGTGCCTATAGACTATGTCACTAGACAATTTTCTAACACCAGAGTATGTATCCAATATACTGCTAGGCACCGCACGACTCTTCTTAGCTCCCATCCTATCTCGCATCCATCGGCAATTTTCCAACCCCGAGTTTAGGTCAAACAGTGTCGGAATACTGTTGTTTCTACTCGCAGGGACCAGCATAACGGAGTATATGGTTATGTATGCATGTGGATTGGTGAGACTATTTTGTGTGGTGGTTTTGGTGATTCTAGTCGGTGCTCAACTCCTCAGCTGTTTGTCCCTAGTTCAGGAAGGAGACAACTTGAACGACCGAGATCTCAAAGAGGGAAAGGAGGGTTTGGATGACGAATATTGGGAGGATGCACTGGAAGAATTCTTGAATTGAGCATCTGCAAAAGCTCTCCAACAAACGTAGATTCTCAAAATATACAGCCAGTATACACCACTTCCATTTTCCCTAACGCCATCATCAAATGCTTTGTAACATATTATACACTCCCCCGCCTCCACCATACATCCCTCCCGTGTCCTTTTTAGACGGTCATTCCCTTCCCATCTGGCTTGTGGAAAGGACTCCAGATACCCCTGACACTGTCGTTCAAACTCTTGACGGGCTTCTTGACGCTCTTCAGCTTCTCTCCGTTGGCATCCCTTAACAGCTCTGACTTTTGTAATATCTGCATCTCATCCAAGTTTCGTACGCAGATTGATTTCTCGCGACCATTGATGTAGTGGCCACGAATGACGGGGTGCTTAGTTGGTCGGGGCGAGACGGCTATTTCGATGGATGGGTTGAGGCGGGCGAAGTTTCCGAGGCGGGATTTGATGAATGAGCTATATCGATGGTTAGCTGGAGAACGACTGAGGGTTCGCAATATAGGACTAACTTCATCCCTTTCGAGGAACCCGCCCAGTCGCAGTAGTGGAATTCTAGACGTTTGCACTGGAGGATGAATGCACCGACGCCATTCTTGAAGGCCATAGATTAGTGATATGCCAATTGAAACGGAAACTGGGCATGGAGACTCACCTGGCCAGTGGTAGGTTTTCTTATTGCACGAACGACCATTGTGGATATGTGATTGCACTTGAGAAGTTACAGCTTCCACCTCGAAGGCCATCGCAGTGAAACTGCGAAAATTACCTGCACGTGATATATTCCGAGCTTTTCCCGGTTGATCAAGCCAATTTCACCTCCTGGCGACGCGACAACCTTTTTCTCCCGAATCAATCCTTATCTTCATCAACACAGCCAATCGAGAGCTGCATCTCATTTCTATCATCGAGCAGATCCGCTCACCAACTTCATCATGACGGACAAACTCCCACCAAACCTCCTTGCCCTTTTCGCACCTCGCCCTCCTTTGCGATTCTTGCCTCCATCTGACCACGCGCCAGGTGAGCGCAAAACCGCCAATATCAGTGGTGTCGCAGCATTTCTCCCTCAACTTCAAGAATACAAGGAAACCGACAATTACACACCGACCGAGTCATGGCTTCAGAAGAAGGATCGTATAAAGATGGAGAAGAAGCAACGCCAGGAGAAATTGATGAAGGAGGTTCCGATGTCCTGTGAGGGAGCCCAACTATGTTTCGATTGCCATTTATCTTCACTTGTCCGAATTCTGGTACAGTGGCGATATTGTTGTGTTATATATGCTAATCTCTGGTCTGAATAGATAAACCACAAGAGGATCCCAATATTCGAGGAGATGCTTTCAAGACACTTATTGTTGCGCGACTTAGCTACGAAGCTACCGAACAGGATATCGAAAGTGAATTTGGAAGATTTGGCGCTATTGAACGAGTATGACTATTGTCCAGTGGGCTCTGCAATGAATAATCACATTTTGCTAATCTTTTACCATTAGATCCGTATTGTTGTTGACACCCACCAAGACGAAAAGCCAAACAAGAAGAAAAAGAAGCATCGCGGATACGCGTTTGTTGTCTATGAACGAGAGAAAGATATGAGAGGTAAACAGATCACATCCCTAATTATCCACAGCGTTGGTCGAAGGGCCTTGAATGACGAAAATTATTGTAAAAGATGTGGCCCTCAAGCTGCCCATCTTCCCCCTTTTTCTTATCTCAGATGCCCAACTGAAGGTATACAAGTATGGGCAAAATAACTGACAAATGCGCCTTGCTCGCGCTTCGTGAAAAGCTGCTCTAGAATCCTGTGATGGACTACGAATCAAGGATCGTCGCATCAAGGTAGATGTTGAACGTGGTAGAACCGTCAAACTCTGGAAACCCCGCCGCTTTGGAGGAGGACTCGGAGGCCGTGGTTATACAAAGGCGGCTGCCCCTCGACCAATGGGACCTGGATCCTTCGGAGGACCACCACCTGGTGGACCTGGTGGGTTCAGAGGTGGTGGATTCCGTGGTGGATTTGATGGCGGAAGAGGTCGAGGAGGCTTCCGGGGAGGATTCCAAGAACGAGGAGGTTATGGCGGTGGCCGTGGTGGAATTGGATACCAAGGCGGCGGAGGTTTCTCACGAGGAGGCGGAGGAGGAGGAGATCGTGGTGGGTATGGAGGTTCAAATGGATACAGCGCTCCCCCAAATGCCCCAGCTGGTCCAGGAGGCCGAGCTCCCAGCGGTGGGGGTTTCCGAGGAGGATATGGCGGCTCTGGATCTCCCGATCGCAACGGATCTTCAGGACCATCTGGTGGGTATGACTCACGTGGTGGTGGTCGCTCATATGAAGACAGAAACGGAGGTTATCGTGGAAGCCGAGGATACAACGACCGTGACTCTTCAACTCGTGGAAGTGGCAGCAACATGGAGCCGGTAAGACCCAGGGATTCCAGAGATGGGAGAGACGGAGGTAGAGATGGTAGGGACAGAGATGGATACCGCGACAGCAGAGATCGAGATTATCGACCACGCGAGGACGACTCACGCAAGAGACAGTACGAAAGCAGTGGCTACGATGAGGACCCTAGAAAGCTTCGAAGGTACTAATTGTGCAGCGAGGCATAATTCGGTTTGTCTTGCGGTGGGTTTTTCGATCATTCAATTCAGTCTTTCCTCCCTATATCACCAGGGGTAAGCGAGTTTCTTCGATGCAATTTACAGCAAGGTAGTATTGCCATCACCCTACGTTAACCCTCGGTTCAATCATCTCGTCACTTTCAGGGGGTATCAATGGTAAACGAAAATACTCCCACACCCTGGAACCAAAATGTCACTCTGGTTGGTATCGATTTCGACTTGGTCTACTTTTCGACTACTACTTATTCAACTCGCGGGTGCCCTTTTGGCTTAGTTTGGAGGTAAGGTCAGAGGTAAGGTTTATACCATCTGACCAAGCTAGTCGAGCCTCCGATGGATTCTTTTTTTTTGTTTTGTATTATCATTAGGGAAAGTGGATGGATGGATGGATGGGGTGGTAAGAAGTGGATGGCTCAAGCTCAAGCAACAAAATTTTCTTTTGATTCTCCCTAATAAGGTAGCGCCGGTCAACGCCAGCACTTTGTCCCTGAATTGTATGATACGATAGAAAAACCCAGATTTCATTCACAGCAAAATCTCTCACAATTCTTCCTCATCATCCGCAACTGCTGTGACCTCGCTTGTCGCCGAACTCCAGTATCTGTGAATCTTGTTAGCACCTACATCTCCCAAACCCGTTAAACTTCAAATTATAGTAACTTACGCAACGAGTTTCACCGTAAACTCGGCCGTCGCAACGCCAAACAACTTCAATAACCTCGTCTGCCGACTATCCAACATATCCCCCTCCTTACAAACGGTATACGGATTCTGCAGCGCGATTTTGCCCTTGATCAAACTCGTGGGCACATTTAACTTTCTCAACTCCGGTTCCAAACTGTGTGCTAAGGGAACGTCCTGATCCTCTGCGATTTCGCCGCCCATCGAGTACACGATGCCCGCTGGGATTGTGAACTCCCTCGTTGCGGGGGTGCCGGCCCGGGCGAAGTCTGTTTTCGAGAGGGTGGAGAAGTAGGATTTCACGTCTGCGACGGGGCGGTTGGTGAAGAGGAGGCCGACGTTTCCTTGGAGGTGGGGGGTGAGGAGGTGGGTGTTTTCCTGGTGGGATTCGGAGGGGGTGGTGCCGAGGGCTTTTGCCATTACTTTTGTTTTGCCGAAGAAGAGTCTAGTTGTTGTTTTTTGCGCTGTTAGTCTTGATGTCTATCATACTTGGTGTTGGAGTGGTTTGAATTAAGCGTAATTCAAATAGAACTTCTAGGACGCCGAACTTGGATGAAATTGTAATGGTTTAGTAGGAGAGAGAAGGGCGAAACAAACCTGCTATCGCTCAATTCGCTTCTCACGTCCTTGAGGTATGTATTTCGCATATTGTCGACGGAGAAGACGAAGCAGAATTGGTATTCATCGAGACATTCGCGGACGTTGGCGAAGAGCTTTAGGGTTAACTCCTTTCCTTTCTTGTCGACTTTTGTGAGGTGGACGACCTTCGCGCGCTTGGATTTGGGCATTGTGTTGGTTGGTGGAGGGGAGGGTTGGAGGTGGGGAGGTAGGTAGGTGGAGGTTTGGTGGGATGGATTGGCGATGCCTCGATTTATTTTTCTTCCATTGCGATAGAGAATTGATAGCGGGTGGAGCTAGCCGGGGTGTTTTTCCGATGTGGCGGTCTTGGCGTGGCTGGGGAAGGACCTGGAGGAGCTTTGAACTTGATGTGATGGGCATTTTCAAAAGTTCAATGCGGTCGACCCGGCTTTCTTCTTGCTTGATCATTCCCCTCGTTTCTTTTTAGCATTGAGCCTGTGTTTGATTCTTCGGGAATATGTTGGAGTTTATGGAATATGTTCAGCAGGCCTTCTATAATACCACCCATTGGGACCCTGAGAATTCTTATTCGCAACTAACAGCTACCGCGAGAGGTAAATCACCGCAGTCGAGGGCATTCTTGAATGCGCATGCTAACTGAAAATCCGCAGCTCTCCTAGACTTCCAGACTCCGCGGGGCTTTCGTCTAGGTCTATCCTCGCTCTCCTCCCCAAACTTTGCGACTTCCTACGCCATTGGAAGTGTCGGCCTTGTCGATGGCTCACTATCCTACCTCTACACCTCGCGACCCTTACATACCCCATCGAAAAGCGGATATGTAGAGTTGGAATCTGTAATACGAGGGTATCGACAAATCCAAGAACTACGCAGACATGACGAGCCTTGGATGTGGGAGGAATGGCACAATGGGAAGCGGACAGACAAACGAGACTCATTATTCTACGGACGACTCTACCTACCACAGAGCACACTCGAGGCCTTGTATTTGTCGAGATTGAGCCCCACCCAACAAGTGAACCTTTCAGCCGTCAGCAACAGTCAATTGAGAAATGGTGGAACAATACTGGCTCTGCATCAATATGACGTCGGGAAATACAGCACAGAGACTTTGTACTCGACAGATGGAGGTCTCATTGGTCTTCGAGGATTATACAATTTCGGACCAGACCCTAGGAAGGAGGTCACCGAACCGCCTAGAACCGAAGATCGCTTCTACGGTCGATTCAGTGCAGGTGCCGAGATGTATTATGGCTCGCTGAACAAATCGGGGGGTGTCAGTTTTGGGGGGAGGTTTGCTACACTTCCGGCGCATAATGGTACACCACTTACTGCGACTCTGACGTTGAATCCGTTGATGGGCAATATTAGTACGACATATGCTGTCAAAGCGGGGAAGAACTTGGCATTGTGCTCGAAATTTGATTTCAATGTCTATAGTTACGAGAGTGATCTCATGCTTGGATGTGAATTATGGAGGATGAAGGCAAAAGCACAGCAGATTCGGGAGCGAAGCATGGCTGCCAAACTCGAGTGGAGACTAGATGAGTTTGAAGAAAAGACGACACCGGAACCGGAGCAGGTCTTGGGGGTCTTGAAAGCTCGAGTCGACCAGAATTGGAAGATTGGGTTGCTTTGGGAGGGGAGGGTCAAGGAGATTCTGTTCACCCTGGGATCATCGATTGATATGAAGAGGCCGGACCAGCCATTCAGAGCGATTGGATTGGAGCTGCAGTATTCATCTTGAGAGGACCACAAAGCGTATGTACAAATTACAAGGACCAGCCATTGAGAGAGAGTCTTCTGATGCATACACATGGCCACGCCGAATTCGTGGGACAAAGATACACAATGGGTACCTTGTACTCGCACGCACGGATTTCATGAACAGACTTGGAAGATGCCTCGAGCCTCGTAGAGCCTTATGGCCTAGATTTATGGTTAATATAGCCGGTTGTGTCTCGGTTTGCTTTCCAGGCATATTACTCCGACCCTAGTTGGGTGACACCGGAAAAGCGAAAGGTGGCAAAGTCTTTGTACAAATACTTGTCTGAGTCGAGGTGTCACTGTGGGAGGAAGCGAGTCAATACTGCGAGAGAGGTATCGCACCGAGTACATGAGGTACCATGGGTGAACAACGCATGGGGGAAGTCAAGGAAGACCAGAGGTGGCTCAGCAAAAGCAGTACCTCTCAACATAGGGAAAGCCCAAAATTCGCCAAGGTATCTGGCTGGGGGGCTTTGGCAGGAGGACCTTTTGAACTCCTTACACCAAGTATCTTGGTTTTCCTGCTACAGATCCTTCCTGTATCACTCGCTATCACTCACCAGCACCCGAGATGTTCCTCCAAGTTAGCCATACTCACCGATATACCCTTACACGATCCCTTGGATTCGCAACGTTTTAATTGCACACGTGATGAGTGTTGATCCCGAGAGGCGGGGTTTGTACGTTGATATTACGGACCGCAGTTGTTTGCATGGGGAGGTGGGAGATGATATGCATCTAGGTGGGTGATGCGAGGTAAATTTGACGGAGGTTACATTATTTCGCATCCGAGACGTACAGTATGCACATGCCTGAGGTTTGGAAGTCTTGGGTATGTTGGTATGATTCATATGAAGGAATATATATACTTTTCGTTCTTGCTGACCTTGGTTGTTTGTCGGTGAACTGACTGAGTGCTATGAATATGCCTTGGCAGTTGGATACTGGTAGGTAACTTTAAATAGCTTTCCGCTGTTGGCGCCCCCTCGAGTCATTTTGCTTTTTGTTACCATCGGGGCGAAGCTGGAGCTGGAGAGGAGAATGTTTGTCACCACTGTGACCTATTTGTACACGAAATCCTTTCAGTTAGTGGTGTTCTACATCATTTTGGTTGCACCGCAATATCTTCCCCCACCCACCTGGCATCATGGCATGGCAGCGGGGAGAGAGAGCCGCAAATTACCGGGGGAACATGTTGACGGATAGCTGCGTGTGCAGAGATTTGATTTGGAAGGATAATTATTTTCTGCGCCTACCCGTGGAGATGGAATTACATGTTGGTTGAATATGCGGTTTAGTGATCTCACCTGTCCATCATTTTCCGGGGTTTGAAGTGACGCACCTCCGCAGGTACGTGGTGGTATGTGGAATCCCGTCCTCGCGTCGGGCTGTCAAATTTCTTATTTTTGGGTGAGACAATGGGGTTTGTGTAGCGAGTACTAAGTGAGTAGCAACCTCAACGACGCATGTCCGAGTAGGGAGCCAATGTCGAGTCTAATACCTAGGTATCTTCTTGGTGTTGGACAGGCTGTTCTTCCATTGATGGTGTTTTAAGCGCTCCTTCCTTTGATTCACTCGCGCGAAAAGGAACCGGGCTTCGAATGTGGATCTTGCTGAAGAAGACGCGGATGTTGATTGGTTGTTGTGATTTCCAAGGGCTCCACCTACCCATCAAGGTGTTCTCGCAAAAAAGCAGCCAAACTGCAGGGCGCATCATGCCCCCCCTCCAAAGAAAAGAAAATTCTGGGACAACAGCACCGTCAGAAACAGCGATCCATGCAAGGGTAAATTCGGAGACCGCCTCAACCTTGATTGGGAAAGGGTGTACTTGTAGATGGACCTGGTTGTTGCACTGCGTTGACTTACTTTCATGGTGTAACCCTTTTCTCTTATAGATACGTTTTGTTCGTGTTCTGATGATGATACGACGCGTGAAGTCTTGGAGGAGATATACTTGGGTGGTTATGATTGTGAATGTAGGTGTCTTCTTGGTAGGAATTGAAGTACTTGTAAAGTAAATTAAGAAGGAAACGGGGTCTGTTTGAAGAGAGGGACTCGGAATGTGCTACACCCCCAAGGGCCGAATCTCTATCCCCTCCTCACATTCACTCTTTCTTCCCCCGCGTTTATATCAATATTCTCCGACTCATATCCGAATCTTGTACAATTTCCAGAGAGCACATTTGTGTTCCATTTCCTGCAGTCCAAGGTTTGGCGGCGTCATTGGCATTCAGTCAGCACAGAGTGAAAAAAACGCCGCATGTGCTTGCTACCCATCAAGGTATTTCGCCCAAGCCCAAAACCCCATATATTTCCCAACCCACCAACGCCCTCCCACCTTCCGCTCTCTCTCTCTCTTCAGTCTCATTCAATCCCACTAACAAAGCCTCCAAACTCCAGTCTAGAAGTAAGAATTCTTCCATTTCGACTCGACACCGACACCGACACGGAGACTGCTTGTCGTATTGGTCATCTTCATACCCGATCTTCTCACCACAATACCCTTTGTTTCTTCTCGAATCCTTCGAATTCCGGAAACAACAAAGACACCAACCACGATAAGCACTAAACAACAACTCGATACAGAGCACGCTCAACACGAATCTTCTCCCGAGAGGGAATAAGATACATCGTTGCCCATCATGGCCGACTCCTATCTTACCACCACGGTCGAGGTAGACTGCGATTCAGGAAACGAGTATGATGGACGAATGGGCCTCCGAATCTCCGCAATTTTCGTCATTGGAATTGGATCCATGCTAGGAGCATTATTACCCGTCGCAGCAGCACGAACAAGACGAATGCATGTACCAAAACTGGCATTCTTCATCACAAAACATTTTGGTAGCGGCGTGATTATTACTACAGCTTTTATCCATCTTCTCTCCCCCGCCAACGACGCCCTCAACAACAAATGTAACACCGGCCCAATTACAGATTATGATTGGGCATCTGGAATCGTTCTAATGACCATCTTCGTCATGTTCTTCATCGAACTCATGGCTGCACGCTTCGATGTTTTCGGCAACCAGGATCATCCCCATGATTTAGAAACCAGTGATCCGGCACGAGAATATACTCGCAAGGAAAAATTGGATACACCAAGTGGAAGCGATGCCATCTCCCAAACCAAACAGCCAGGCCACAGTTCTGACGGTCCATCCATCCACATGGCCGACTCATCAGCACTCCACACCGTCCCTACAAACACCCAAGGGGTCCCAGGCCGAGAAGACGACTTCACATATCCTCCCGGCGGAGAAGACCATCTAGGCCATCAACGAGATCATATGACCGAACACGACCACTTCGCGGCCCAAATGACCGGAATCTTCATCCTCGAATTCGGCGTCATCTTCCATTCCATCTTCATCGGTCTCACGCTGGCCGTCGCAGGATCCAACTTTGTCGTCCTCTACATCGTCCTCGTCTTCCACCAAACCTTTGAAGGACTAGGTCTCGGCTCGCGACTGGCTACCGCCGCATGGCCTAAGAAGAAGTGGTGGATGCCGTGGCTCTTGGGTGCGATTTATGGCCTTACGACGCCGATCGCTATTGCGGCTGGATTGGGCGTGAGGAGTACGCTTCTGCCGAATAGCCAGAATACGAGGGTTATTAATGGTGTTTTTGATGCGATTAGTGCGGGGATTTTGATCTACACGGGTCTGGTGGAGTTGATGGCTCATGATTTTATGTTTAGTCCTGAGATGAGGCGGGCGAGTATGAAGATGGTTTTATTAGCTTATGGATGTATGTGCGTGGGTGCGGGACTGATGGCTGTTTTAGGGAAATGGGCTTGATTTTGTTAATTTTGCTTTTTTGTTTTTTGCGGTATAGCTTTTGATTTAGGGTTGATTGATACCTGGGGGTTGCTTTTCTTAGGTTGGGAGGCGTTTCTGGTTAGATGATTGTCCTTTCTATTTTTTTTATTTTTTACAGGGAGGAGGCATAAAAGTAGATGAGAGGAGAGCATTCAATGAAATGAGAAATTATTATTTAGCATTTCTGCTTCCATTTGAGAAAAGTATTTCCGGGCCTTGAATTCCCACTGAAGTGGCGTGTGAAGAAACATCCTGCCATTTAAAGGCATTCTAGAGATAGAGCGCTGTTTGTAAGTAGGTAGCTCCACTAATATCCCGACCACCTTTTCAAAATGCAAATGACCAACCAACAAGCCTGCTTGCTGCCTTTATATTACCGCCCTAAAAAAGGATGATAATGTAGTTTATAGCAGAACTCACCGATAGCTAGGTAATCTCATCTATTTATCCGTGTCCGTCTCTCTCTTTCATCCTTTTTTCTTTAACGGGTTAGAGACCCCTTTTTGGGGGGAGAGGTGGAGAGGTAGATACTAGATTAGAGCTATGACCTTGATATTTTCACGCGAGTTTGAGGTTGATTTCTTTTTCTTTTCCCTCCCCCTGTGGATATAGTTGGGAGCGCGGGGGGGAAGGGGGGGGGGGGGGGGGGGGGGGGGGGGGGGGGGAGGGAGAGAGGAAAGGTAAGTGAAATAATTTCAGCTCGAGTCGGTTGGGGATTTCTTATTAGAGATAAGGTTAAGGTTGAGGTTAAGGTTCTTTACATCTAATCGCACGGGATCGTCGGATTGGAAGTTTGCAGGTGGTTCTTGATATGGGAAGGAAGGAGGAGTGGGAGTGTGAGTGCGAATCTTCGTCATGGTTGGGGATCAGAGTTATGTGTGGGAATTACTTATTTAGTTGAGGGGTTGAGGTAGGTAGTTCCTTCTCTCTTAGGAAGTTGGACGTACCTAGGTAGGTAGGTATAATAGACCCCTCTGTGACGGGCGGGTGACCTTGGAATGAGAAGGGGAGGGTCGATTCATGTAACTTAAACTTAATAACTTGCAAGGTTCTTTATTGGGAGTGTTTAAGTTCGCTTATCTGGACGAGCGCTTCGGGGAACAGGATGTGAAGATGTTCTTTGTTTTGATATTTTCTCGCGTTATAAGCGTCTTAGGTGGGTGGGTAAGGTAATAAGGGAAGGTAGGTAGTCAGGGTCATACTTGAGAGGACTGACGAGTTTGCCGAATTTGCGAGTATGCCGTTTTCTTTGCGAATGAGTCTCAGGGTGGTAGAAGGCGTGTACGTGGTACCGGTGCCTTTGATGAAAATAAGCGAGAATTATTTACTGTGTGTTTTCTTCTTCCGTAAGTGAGAGAGAGAGGAACTCTTTTGGTTTTTACAGTAATGCCGCTTTTGGAAACCCCCATCAAGGTATGTAGATGAAAATTAGCAAGGTGTGTGATTTTGTATAGGTACTGTAAAGTAAGATGTAATATGGAATGGGTGTCAGTAAAGTGAAAAGAATTGAGCTGTAAATTAGAGGATTATGTTTGTGCTGCTGGAAGGACCCTGGATGCATTTCATGCAGTGTGGTAGGACGTGACTATCTTAGAGTTGAAGTTCTTTCGGGAAGATACTTTCCACTTCACCGCAGAGTAGAAAGGGGGGGGGGGGGGGGTGTTCGGGACTTTTGGCTTGGGAAAGAGATAAAATGCTTCGCTGTAGGATGTTTCGCTAAGCGTGTAATTTCTGCCTTGTGGCATGCTTGTTGTTTGTTTTTGTTTTGTTTTTGTTTTGTTTTCGATTGAATTCGGGAACTTTGTTTATTGGAAGAGATTTTATTTTGAAGATAAGGGGAGGGCTGTGTTGGTTAGTTTGGGAAAAGGGATAGGGTTTATAGATGGGTATTTTAGGGGGGAACACTTACCAAGAACTGAGACTGAAAGTACTCGAAGCTGGTTGTGGTATGTGTGTGGCAGGGCTTAAGCACTGATACTAGCTTTTGCTTTGTCGTACGGTATTTCGTCCAATTCAGTTTTGTAGAAGATGTTGTGTTAATGGGAGGAAAAATATGAGAAGATTGAGTCCAGAAAGATCGTTTGACCGAAATAAAGTATTTGCAAGCAAACTGAATGTGAGAGAGGATCTGTGTTCGTTAGTAGATTTTAAAGAATCTACTTTCGCGATATTGTGAGAGATGGCTTTCCTCGTGGAGGAAGGTTAAACTAGCATGTTTACAAGCAGGTGTTACCCGAAATCCCCCTTTGGAGAAAATGGGTTGAAGGGGAGATGAGATGGAGGATAGGTGTTTTCCCATGACTGGGGGATGGGATTTTTCAAAAAGGAAGTTGAACCGAGATGTCTACGACGTGCTGAGGGTTGTAGTGCCTAGGTGAAGTTACTTAGGCAGGTTGAAATCTTGCTCTCATTCTCTCTACCAAAAGTTGTGGATTGTTAAGCAGGGGACAGGGTAACGATCCATAGGGGTAGTTGACTCAAGATATCTAGGAGGAGCTGATGAAGACTGTGCCCCTTGGCGAATACTCCAACTACCTGGCTGTTTCAGGTTGAGACTTGAGGAAAGGCTATTTTGTAAATGATGTTGGCCTTGTGAGGGGAGAAGTAAGAACGAGCGGAATCGCATAAATAGGGATAGCTTTCCTAGCTAGGTGATTGAGTAGACATGTTTACGAGCGAGCTGCGGCTTAAAGAGTTGTTGATGTTAAATAGTGGGAAATTGAGGTGGAAGATGAGGCGAGGAAACCATTTTGAGGAATATACGATTTTATTCCCAAGAAAGTTGAAAAAGGGGTGAGATGGCAATGATGCGTATGTAACTGGGAACTATTTGACTCAACGTTAAGGTGCCATTCCTGCACATCAAGGGAGTTGGATCATGTGGTAGGCGATCATTTTCAGGTACCATGCATTCCATGCAATACCTCGCGTAACAGAATAGGTAACGAGAGCAATGGTTGCAGTCATGACATGGTGCATGCGGTAGTCTTTGACACGGAGTGACTGTCCACAGATTTCTTTCCTAGAAGGCTAACTCACCCGGTGACAGGGATTCTCAAAGGTCAAAAGTAGCAAATGCTAGAAGAAATTAGGTCCATGATACCTTGATTCTCATAGAAGGTACTGAACAATTGCAGAAGACAAATAGCCCCATGACTACCCTGGCGACATTTATTTCGTGTAGAATGAATACGAACTTCCACGCAACGGCTTCAGCAAGTGCAGACCGCTTCGGTGTCCAAATTTGTAGTTTCCAATCAGGTGGCGATGCCAACGTTTCTCTGTTGTTACTAAGTTTATATTTCACGCTAGTAGTTGTCGAAAACTCGTTCTTGCCGTTCACAACTTGTTTTTCTTTTTGCACAAAACATTTCGGTGTCTCCATTGGTAGTAGACTTCTGGGGTGGCAAAGATTTAATTAAAAATTCTCAAGCCGAGTAGAGGTTTGGTGTACGTCAGTTTGTTTACACCGATAAGCGGTAAAGGGAAGATAGGAAATGGATGTCGTATCTCATTACGACGTCTTTCCTGCCTATTTTATTCACGTTTCGATATGCCTCCGAGATTTATGGTGGTACGAAAGACTTCAGCTGTTCAATTAGTGCATGAAGTAAATAGTAGTTCATGAACCTTCAGTAATAAACTGCAGTTGTGGCTACCTGGTTGTAAACGGACCGAGTCGGTATATCAAGACCTGTCCCCTGACGGACTTCCAAATAAAAGAACGTCCCTTTGAGCGAACAAGGAATGAGAATTATGGGTGTGTCGATGAAGCAGAAAAGTCGATATTTAGAAGTGATGACAAGCAAGGAGGTCGCTTTGGAATCTCCTACAAGCAGCGCCTTCACATCAGCATGTATCCTGACAAACCTGAACCTTTTCAAAATAAGGAACCAAGCTCAGCAACCAGAGAACAGAGGTGGCGAATCTCAATGTAAAAGTAACCAACATTCAACCAACAGACCGCCGACAATGACAACATTCCCTCAATCAGCGTGCAAGCATCGTCTCGAGAAATATGCTTAGCTGAGTAGAGTGCCGTAATCCCTCAAAATAAATTCAACTCGCAGGCAAGTCAGAAGTCCCCATGAAAAGATTCAGTTCGGTGCCGACCATCCACCGAACCCTAATTCGTTACCGAGACCATTTTGGCAGCTCTGGCCACGCACCACTGCGAATGGGACTAGATTGTTGCCTGAATTATCTCCAAAAGAGGACAACAAGACTATACGGTGTCATCCCACTGCGAAGAGGAATTAATTTCGCACACATTCGTTAAGTCCTATTCGCTTCTCGCACCAAAATGCGTAAATGTGTACTCGAGCATAGGAAGAGGTTGGCATGTATGCGGTATGATGTACACGATACAATGCTTACACGCGGCATGCAGTAGATGTAGGGCTGAAAGCGGTGAGTTTCCTCTCTCGAACCCGTCACCAACATAAGGAAAATATAATTTAATATTGGGGTAGATACTAAGTTGGGCTCATAGTGTGCGAGAAGTAGTGAAAAAGGAATGGGGAACTCCACATCAATTAATCATTCGATGCCTCGGCTGTTTAAATCCATACCTACACCCTCTGACTGACAGGCAATTTTGTATGTCTGCAGAGCCTAGCACAGCGACCGTGTCTTCGGGATTCGGTAGACAGGCCCCGAAAATCTGGCACTTGCAATTTATACAATATAAACCAGAATCCTGCAACCAGGGTTGATACCTTTCTCCCCTCCCAAGAATGAGGCTATGTGCACGCACCAGCCAAAGAAGGAATATACTTAAACGAACAAAACCCAATGGGATTCATCACCTGTTATACGTAAATAAGCTTCTTACAAGGGGTTTGAGAGGTATCAATCCACCTGGAAGTAGATATACGATCGTAGAGGTAAAAGTTGAGCGAGAGAAACTAGATTGAATTCCTGGGCGCGCTCGTCAAACTCTCATTACGGACTTTATTTTTGGGCCTGGACACGATACTAGGATCTTTTTTATTCTCTAAAGTGCAATATGTGCCTCGGTACCTATTTCGATTCAGGGCTCTTGGGTCGGTGACCAGACTCAGGTGTTAGGCAGCTTTTTTTTCATCTGAACAAACTAACTCCACCCACCCGACAAGTACCACCAAGGAGCGGGTGGCTGAACGCCAACAGGATCAAGAGCAAAGAAGATGCATAAGAAAATGCCCAGGATAGACGATAGGCACCATGCAGATAAGAATGGAGTGGGGTTTATGGATTCCGAGATACTTTGGCCAAACACTGCCACCAGAGCTGTTGCAGGTTAATGACTACCAGTAAATGACTCCTAGTAAAGGACTCCAGCTGGTTACTCTTCTTGATGGAAGCGAATCAGATTAATAGAGTGTGTAACGGTGAGCGCCACTCAGCCTCAACCTGAGAATGGAGTTGAACCAGTGTGAACGAATGCGATTGTCGACGAGTGGATAACATGAACTTGACTGAGGGATGCCTCCTTCAAGTTCATTCAAGCTCTAAGCTTTTTGATTTGCTCCTCCAATATGCAAGCTGCGCATTTTCCGAGTGTTGATGATGGTGATACGAGGGAATTGAAAAGTTATAAGAACTTCAAGTTCCCTCTATAAAGATATTCCATCATCAGCACAGTCAAGTTCCAAAGCATCTCATCAAACAAAGCACACGACAAGAATCAACATCCATTCTCAATCTTCAGCAAACAGCACTTTTCAACTCACCTATTCAACTTCAAAACTTCTCAACAGTCTCCAATCGAAAACATGTCCATGTCTATCTTCGAAACTGCCCCAGTTGTTGGTTCTCCAAACCAAGACCCCCCAAAGCCAGAGCCTCAACCAGATGACCCAGTAAATACAATCTCAAGAGTCAAAAGTACAAAAATTCAACTACTAATATTTCAAAATCATAGTACTACGGAAGACAAAACGCTACCATGGAAGACACCGTTTCCATTTAGAGCGGCTCTTCTTCTCGTGGCTGTCTCATCAGATAGAAAGCTGAGCATGTATCAGAATGGAATGAGTGTAGGATAATAGGATTCGAACTGGAGTTTCTGGGCAATTGAAATGTTGGAGTTTGGGCTAGAATAGAATGGGATATAAATTCGAGTTTTAGACGACAGGGAAATACTGATTTCGAAAATACACTTGTTTGTACTAGTAGGGGTTGGGAGTTTGGGAGTTGGAATAGACATGCGAGGGCTTGAGCTTGATAGAAAGGACAACAGGACACTCTCATTAAGCAAAACAAGAATATTTTAGAGACTGAGCTACATTTCGTGAATTTGATGGTTCCACTTGAAATAATCTCAATAGCCGCTGGGAGTTGATGAGTTGACGTAAGGCATGAATACTACGCCCCAGGCTCAACAGTCCCTCACGGGCTTTTTAACCCAAAGCTGTTTTTTGGAGTCCCTGTTCTATGGACTGGTTCTGCCTAGGATAAAGTACCAGAACTCTCACAGACTTGGTCTATATATTTCTAAATGAGCGCACCAATGAAAACAACGCCGTCGTAGAGATACGAACCATGAACCCACGACGTGAAAAGGAAATGACTGTTGACGTCAGATAACGAAGCCAGTGTAAACCCCTTTTTTAGGGGCGGCTACCATATGTTTTCAAGGTTCAATATCCCTGATTACAAGGGGAGGAGAAAACATAAACATCACAACCACCTACACCTACCAACCCACCACCATTCATAGGCGAAGGTGCGACAACCTTCTCGTCTTCGCTTCCATAATCCAGGGATCCGGGGAGCCAACTACCGCAAGGTCCTCGTATTTCGGTTCGTGCGGAGTAAGCTGCGACGGGTAAGACACTGTCATGAAAATAAGCGCAGAAAGGGCTTGCATGATTATTCTACTCGAAAAACGCCCACTTGGCTGAAATGATACAACTTTTCATTACTGTCATATCACATTAAGCTTTGGCTTTCCAACGACACGGTATCTCTAATTACATCAAACATTCCAGACATTCCAGCCAAGAAATGGTAAACAAAAACACACAAACAACAACAAGTAGAAAAAATAGAAAAACGCTTCGCTCAGATATGCTGCTTCCCTTTCCAAGTACCCGGTCTGTTTCCCCTTGTTTTTACCTCGAAGAAATTAATTGTTTGTTCTCCTGGTTGATTCGTCCACACTTTTACGACTCTTCCTCCTCTTGCTCAACCATCTCTCCATCTAGAGCAGGTGAGTCAGATAACTCAGGTGCTCTCGGCGCATCCTCTTCAATCACTTCTGCCTCCTCGTCAGCCACGTCCGATTCTTCAACCTCCTCTGCTTCAATCATCTCTTCAACCATCTCCGTGGACCCCACTTCGGTGACCACTCCTGGGTTCACTCCGGCATTTAAATCATCCTCCGACATATCAATACCAATTTCCTCAGCCCCTTCTTCAACTTCCGCCTGAGGCATGTGAACGATCGCCTCGGGTCGTACTGCCTCGACTTCATCTTCCTCAATGACATCCTCGACATCCTCGACATCCTCGACAGTCTCTACGACCGGTATCGGCTTCTCCACCTTCGCCTCTGCTTTTGTGACTGGAAGGGATTCCTCTCTGACAGATTTCTTCGTTACTTGCGTCTTCCGATTTACTTTCGCAACTTTCGGTTTCCGCTGTTGGACTTTCTTTGCAGAGATCTGCGCAGGGATTTGCACGACCGGCTTAGGCGCCTTTGCTTTAATTTCCGGAGCCTCAATTGTGACCTCGACGCGAGCTTCCGGGGTAATAGGGCTGGATTGAGTTTCAGGTGTAGTAGTCGTTAGCATTTCTGGGGTAGCCACCCAGCCGGTTGCTGGTTGTAGATGACTGTGTGAAGAAGCTCCTGGTCGCAAAGCGAGTACCAGGACTAGAATACTGAGAAACAGGATTGCTAGATTCTTGCGATCTCTCAATGCAACTTTGCCAGCAGCGACCAAGAGCTCGGATAGCGAATCTTCATTTATCCTGGGTCTCGGCTCGGCGTGGAAAGAATGTTGAGGTCTCCGAGAATCTTCATCCATCGTGGTTCTCGTTTCGGCGTGGAAAGAATGGTGAGATCTCTGGGGACTAGGTGGTTCCTGAATATGCGTCTCCCTCATTTTTTCTTCCTCGAGAAGTAGTTCTTGCATCTCCTTTTCGTAATCGGCGACACTCTTCTCACGTTCTTGGGGTTCGGTAACATCCTCGGCCTTAGCACGATGCTCGTGTCTTTCCGACATGTTGACATTTCGGAGAATGTCGTCTGAGATGCCTTCGTTGCTTACCACTTCAACCTCAGGGGGCGGTTGTTGAATTTCCCTGACCTCGCTGACATGCCTGACTACCTCCTGGTCTTCTTCGTCCTCGAAGCCGTCCTCCAGGTCCTCTTTCGCCGGCAAGTCAGGTTTCAACATAGCCAACTTCTCAAGCTCTGTATGCTGGATAGATTCAACCCATGGCGCAATCTCCACATCAACTCGTTCCATTTCTCTCCAAGCCGCAGCCCAAGCACCAGCATGCATCAGACCATTACTAGCATATATCTTGACTCTGAATCTTTGTTTTTCTGGCTCTCCGCTGTTTTCAAGCCTGACGTCCCTTCGGCAGATGTCGCACCACTTTCTTTGAGGAACCTTTTCGGCCCAAAACTCCTCAGCATCTTCGTCTGAGGAAGGAGTCTCAAGCTCGACTGGGCCCATATAATGACCACACTTCAGTATCAAGGCCCGTGGCCGGACAGGCAACTCCAGCGCTTCAAGCAAACGTTCCTCCAGAACGTCATATGAGTCCTGGGGATGAGGAAGTAAGATACCACGCTCAAGAACAGTATCTCCTAGCTTCTCTTGCAGAAGCCTCCAGTTTTCTTTGACATCCTGAAGAGTATTAACAAGCTCTGGCGATGACATAAGATGAGAGTAAGGCCATTCAAGTGGTAGCACCGTAACATGCAGTAAGACGAGGGGTTGCTCCTTCTTGGCTTTAAATCGTGTTGGTGTTCTGTTCTTGGAAGTATGTGAACTTGGAGTTCCAATCCGAGAGACTGTTGGGAGATGTCGTTTCACTGATCGAGGAGAGGCATTGTAGACGGACTGAGTCGGCGAGGACATTTGCATTGCACGCACTGAAGACGGAGTGCGGAAAGGAGGGCGAGCGAGCACCTTACTGGGAGTGTGTTCGTGGTGGGAATGTTGTATAACATCTGGGATAGGATGCATGTAGGATTCGATGCGAGAAACTTCGGATTCACGGCGTGTGCCAGCCTCTTCTCCAACGGATGGAGAAGTGAGAGCTTTCTGTCCGTATGGCTCGTCTGAACTATCCAAGCCGTGGCACGAATTCAAACTGCTGCGAGCGCTGTGACCAGAATTCCGACTGAACACATCGTCATCAATGTCCCCCTCGTTGTGAGAGCTCGAGTCTCCCCCTCGATCATTCTCGGACTCATATTTCGGCGTAGGACTCTCCACTTTTCCGACCTCAACCTTGGCTGTATGCCCATCTTCCTTGTCATTTTCTTCGTCGTGTTCGATGCTTTCTACAAGCTGGTCATGTTCGGGTTCTTCGTGGTCGGAAGTATGCTCCTGGGGCTCATGTTCTGCTTCAGACTCATGATCCTGTTCGGATTCAAGAGTGACGGCTGAGGCATCGATGTCTGGATTCAATTCCGATACTTCCTCGTTGACCGAATCGTATACAGGATCATCTTCGTGTATTTCCTCGTCATGTTGAGATTGAACATCGGCATCGGATTGGTATGCGGCCTCTCCATTGTCAACTTCCTCTGGCCCTAGACGGCTATCTTCTATATGACTGTCTTCCAGATGGCTATCCTCAAAGTGGCTATCATCTAGATGTTCACTTTCTAGGTGGCTGTCCTCCAGGTGGCTGTCTTCTAGATGCGAGCCTTCCACGTGGCTATCCAAATGACTGTCTCCCATATGACTATGATCCTCCGAGTCGTAAGTATCCTCCGTTCCGTCGTAGGTCAATTCTGTTCCCTCTCCGTATGTAAGTTCTGTTCGATCTGGTTCAGGGCCCTCGTCCGTTTGCATGCTCAGGACCGAATCTTCGTTTCCACCATAGTTGTCTTTCTCAATACTCGCAACAACTGCACGAGCTGCAGCTTGTATCTGTGCCTCGATTCGATGGATTTGTCGCTCGCGAGCTCTGTTCTCTTCGCTGTCGCTGTGGTCGTCCTGTGTGTCCTCCACCGCCTCTTCGAGATTCTCTCCAGGCTTGTCTTCCGTGTCTCCCTCGGTCCATGAATCGTGGCGAACAATTGTTTCGTTGGAGGTGTTCCTCTCTGGGGACATGGCGAGATCGGTAGAGTCCGTCAAGCAGGATTGATCGACGTGGATGTTGAATTTCTTCTGTTTTGTAGATTTTCCCATTTCTTGCGGGAGCGGTCAGTGTTTGTAAATAGTGACGTGGAAAGGTCCTCGAGGGTTCATGCAGCAACCCGTCGGTTGGATATGTGCTGGATAAATGCTGCGGTGATATAGCTTTGGTGATTTGAGGTTGGACAGGACTCGTGAATTCGTGTGGCAGGAGATTCGTGGTTGGTGACTTGTGTTCAGATGGTTCGTCCGTTGAGGGTTTATTTACTTTTGGTTGTCGTAGCGATTGGGGCTCGTCACCGCCCAATTTCAGCGGACAGGGGTGCAGGCGAAAATTTATTGGCTCTCGTCGTTCTCTTTGAGCATCACAGGACAGAGACAACAACAATTGATTACCTTTGGCCGAGTTCGATTTTGGTGTGATTTGAGGATTAAAGTCGATACCCGTTTGCCTTGGAGTCTTCTGGTGGTACCCGTTCTGGTATTGTACTTGTACCTGGCTGCCCTTGTTTTCCTTCCTTGCTTCTGTGCGACAGCCCAGATTATTGCTTTACTATTGTACCGTCATGGAACATTTCTTATTCTCATGGATTTGTAGTATGATTCCCTTGTTACCATATATCACCTGGTTGGAATGCTTGCACAGCTCAAGAATCGCTTCACAAATGTCACTCATCAGGGGCTGATCTGGGAACCACCATTAATGCCAAGGGCTAATATTTTGGTGGAACGGCCTCACGACCACTTAACCAGCAGCGGTTGAGACACAAATTTCTGAATATCTTCATGCCTTCTCGCGAATCCGATTTGCAGTATCCCATTTTCCAAAAAATGGGAAAAAATGGGGGAACTCCAAGTTTATTTTGGTTATTTTGTTGGCCTTTTTGAAGCCGTCTACGTCATGTCAGATTAATTCAGGGGGTTCCAAGGGTCCAGGCCTTCTCGGAGGGGTTGGAAGTTTCCAAGATTGGAGCATTATTGGAACAGAGCCGGCAGCTTTCAGCTATCAGTCCATCTTATTCGTACTTGGTAGGTGAAGTGGGGTCGGGGTCTTTAAGAGGGGTTCTAGCTAGCAAGACCAACTTACTCGTTATCTTTTTGGAACTCCCCCAACTTGTTTCCCCCTCTCAATTCACTCTTCTCCATCTTGTGTACATATTCCTAATAAATTGCACATTTTCCCAAACATACATACAAGAAATTGCCCTTACTGCGAACTCGCCAACGTCCAAACCCAAGTCAACAGTCCAACGTCAAGATGGGGGACTCAAGTGAGTGGAGTACTGTCCATCTCTAAATGGAAATAAACCCTAACACTTTTGGTTTTGGCAGAGCAGGAATCCACCCCGGAGAATATGACCATGATGCAAGCCTTCGAATGGTACGTCCCAGACGATCACAAACATTGGCAAAGACTCGCGAACAACGTTGCAAAACTCAAGGCCACGGGAATCGACAACATATGGGTTCCACCGGGATGCAAAGCGTCTTCGCCGTCAGGGAATGGTTACGATATCTATGATCTGTATGATCTAGGGGAATTTGATCAAAAGGGATCAAAGGGGACAAAATGGGGCACAAAGGATGAGCTTATGACATTGGTTAAGGAATCAAACGATTGTGGAATGGGAATTTACTGGGATGCCGGTAATTCTAGGATTTACTGTGCTGGAGTTTCAATTACTGACACAGTGTTTAGTTTTGAATCACAAAGCCGCAGCGGATACCAAGGAGAAGTGCATGGCTCAAGAGGTCGACCCTGAAGACAGAACTAAGAACATATCCGATCCCTACGAAATAGATGCATGGCTAGGTTTCGACTTTCCCGGTCGAAAGAGAGAGTACTCGAAAATGAAGTACCATTGGTACCACTTTTCGGGTACCGATTATAATGCCGCGAACGAGAAGACCGCCATCTACAAGATTCTTGGAGACAAAACCAAAGGCTGGGCAAACGGCGATGATGTTGATGGCGAGAAGGGAAACTATGATTACCTTATGTTTGCTGATCTCGACTATGACCACCCAGAGGTGTCTCAGGACGTGAGGGATTGGAGCATCTGGTTGAGTAAACAAGTCACACTCAAAGGAATCAGATTTGATGCTGTGAAGCACTTTAGCGAGGATTTTCTCCGCCAGCTCATCACCGAACTCGATAAAACACAAGGAGAAGGATGGTTCTTTGTGGGCGAGTTTTGGAAAGACAGTCTTGCTGATATGTCGGCTTACTTGGAACGGATGGGCAAGAAATTCAGTTTGTTCGACGCCCCTCTTGTCTACAATTTCAGTCAATTGAGTAAGACCGAGAATGCGGATCTTAGAACGGTATTCAATGACACATTGGTTCAGATTGAACCTGTTAACGCGGTGGTAGGCATTTCAATCCCTCTTCTTCTTGAGGGAAACGCTAATCTCAATTGCAGACTCTTGTTATGAACCACGATACTCAACCATACCAAGCACTCGAGGCTGCTATCGAACCATTCTTCAAGCCACTAGCATACGCACTCATCCTCCTTCGATATGACGGATATCCTTGCATATTTTACGGAGATGTATACGGCATCAAAGGAGAGCACCCATTCCCACCTTCATGTGGAGGTGCACTTCCAGGTACCTTAACCCCCTGCACTCAACTCAAAAAAATACAATACTGACTGGAGGTAGATCTCGCCCTAGCACGTAAACTCTACTCCTACGGCCTTCAACAAGATTACTTTGATTATCCTACCTGCATCGGCTGGGTCCGCTACGGCACATGGGATAAGCGCTTTGGATGTGCGGTGGTCATGTCTAATGCTGGACCGGGCGAGAAGAGAATGCATGTTGGTGAGATGCATGCTGGGGAGATTTGGACTGATGTCTTGGGTTGGGAGAAGGGCGAGGTTACTATTGGAGATGATGGGTTTGGAAATTTCATCTGTGCGGGCACTAGTGTGAGTGTCTGGGTTAATAAGGAGGCGGAGGGACGGGAGAAGTTTGGGAAGTTGTGAGTCTGATTCTTTTTTGCTTGTTTGGTGACCTAGTTACTGACTTTTCTCTTCTAGCGATTCGGATATTTACAAGTCTTGATCTTACTCAAGAAGCTTTTAATGACTATTTGGGTATTTGGATAGAGATTTTAGTTGCCTGCTTGGAGTCGTCGGAGTAATTGGAGACAGAATATCACCCAGGTGGGCGGCCTTACGCTATTTATAAGCATCTCTTCAATTTGGAAATAATCCAGAAAAAAACGAGCAGCCCCTGTATGTCTTGATTGAATGGTGTATGAGGAAACAGTAGTTTATCCCCCACACTGCTCTAAACCCCAATCTGGTATGTTTTATTCACTAATTATGTAGAACTTTCACTATATTCTAGAGTAAGTATATTAACCCTCAGTATTTTTTTACGGAATTATAGATAACTAAGTCATTTACACAAAGGCAAGATCTGGTTAAAGATATTTGAGATATAGTCTACAACCTATTAAGGTTTACCTAACTTTGTTATATTCGAAAATAAGAGTGTGGTGTAGTATCCGTAAAAGGACTCTCGTGGTCTGGCGGTGTCTGTTCCATATTATGATTATGCAGTGTCAAGCGGCTCTTGTCATCTGAGCAGGTTATCCCAATTTGTGTAGAGATTCTATACTCCCCCTTTTTTTTCTCTGGGTGGGTGTAGGCGCGCTTTTTGTGGGTTGTGGTTTTTGTGGGAGTTTTGGAGTTGGGTGGTTTGAGGAGTGTGTGGAGGAAAAGCGCGAACTGGCTATGCGAAGTTGTTTGGTGGCTTGGGGGGGGGTTAATGGGGGTCTTTTCTTGAACTCCCCTTCAACCTCTGCGTACTTCGACCTTCCTCCCCATGCCTCTGCCAAGGACCAGTACTCGATAGCCTTCAGCTTTAAGCCGAAGAAGGGGATAAATGGGAATGAGCTCGTCTTTGAAAATGATTTCGATCATCCGATTTGTAATCGTTTGCCTCCTGGGTTTGGGGCGGCTTTCAAAATCGTGAAATTGGTTGTTGATCCTGGATTAGATGGGGATGTCTACGGGGACAAACCGTATTTATACGGGCCTGCGGGGAGCAGTGTTAATATCTTACATGTCGGGGATAAATCTGAGGGGAAGACTGCTGAAAGCAAGATTGAGTAGAGATTTTTAAGACTAGATAGTACTTTTTCGAGAGGTTTCTTAACAGCGGTTGGCAAATATAGACACTTGAGAAAATCTTAATATATCCAGCCTGTTTTCATTAAGAAGAGCTATTTAGAGTAACCCTTTATTAGAGTAGAGTATTAGGGTTAGGTATATACAAGGCCAAAAAACTCTGCCCATTTTCTATCCTGAATATTACTACTTTAAATGAGTAAGATCAATTTGAATTTTCAATAGTCGAGAATAGGCAAGTGAACTTAATTAATCAAAGAATATGATGTAACATAAGTACTCATTTAGTGAATGTACACTCGGATCTAAGCATCCATACCTTGTTTTCCTTTATTGCCCTTCTAAAAGTAGCACGCACCCTCGGCACCCACGGAGACTTGTACCCTCGAAGTTCATTTGCGCAAGCAATCTCATTTCCTTCTACGAATGGGCCCAGTACACAAGCAGTTGGGATATGGATTCAACAACCCGGACCATCAAGGAGCAAATTACAGCCATCGAGGATGAGTACAATAAAGAAGATCAGGCGACGAGGAACGAGAGGCAGACTAGGCTGGACAATAAGCGAGCTGAACTCGGCTCGGAACTCAAGTTACTACGAGAAATCCTCGAGCGTGAGCGGATGAAAGAGCAACCAACCGACCCCGAGGGAGAAGGCGAACAAATTATAGAAGCCAAACGCGAGAAGGATGTGGAAAGGAGCGTGTCAACCAATAGAGGAACTAGAGAGGCACGGGCACGAGGCTGTTAAAACCCCCCCTACCGCAACACAAATGTTCCCCTGAGCCAGTCTCCGAAAATACAAATTTCCCATCCGCACGAGAATGAAGGGAAGACCAACGATACTTTCAAATTTGCGACACATGTGCTTTGAGAACGTCATGAAATCTTGCACAATAATTTGGTTACTGTCATACCTGGCTTGACAAACGGAACGTGACCGAAATTCGGTCGCGATATTGAAGGGAGTGAAGAGAGGATGGGTATTTGTATATTTGAGGTATGAAGGGCTTTAGAGCAAGCGGATAGGGTGATTTGGCGCAGTTGTATGTTGCACTGCTATTTACTTCCGAGAATAAATTGGTAGCTTTCTCATATCTTTCGTTCCCTCCGCTACTCTTGACCCGAAGTGCAACCTGGATTCCGTTGTCTTAACGTGCCTTCGTTTTCTCATTCAAAGGATCGATTTCGTCATCATGCATATCGTCCAATATTCTCTTTTAGGGGATAAGTTGCACCTCAGTGGTCGCACTTTGCGCGTCGGGGCTTGAAGATGGTGAGTTCATTATGTGGGTATATTCGCTTGCTGAAAAGACTTTGTGGGCGCCGCTCGTCTCTGTGAGGAGTACTAGTGGAAGAAGCAAGTTTGAGAGCTCATTCGTGAGTCACAAACCTGACTCTGAAAATTGGACCACCAGCAAAGAAATGTGTAACTGACCTAATTCGCTCGATCCCTCGCTCAATTAGCTTGACTACCTGAGAAAAATGTACTTCATTTCGATTAAGAGAGAGCATATTGCACAAAATTCCGACAATTGGTATTTGGGATTTCCCTACACTGTGCGTAAGAATTGATAGTTGCTACCTAGATGATTCGCAGAATGTCCGTACTCCATTTTAAATCCAATGTATCCAGCAGAGTGTCTACTCCCATTCCCCAACAATCAAATCCGCCGCTTTCTCCGCAATCCCATACACCGCCGTCTGTATGTGACCACTAACTAACAAACTAATAACACTAGCATCCACAACCCTCAAGCCCTTCGTCCCCCATACCTTCAAATCCTCATTCACAACCCCTCCCTCCCTCTCCTTTCCCATCGCACAAGTTCCAACAGGATGATAAAAAGTACTTGTAGCATTTCTCACATACGCTTCCCACTGTTGATCATCTTGTACAGCAGAACCAGGCTCGTATTCATCTCTCCATAACCCTTTTATCGGCTCGATATTGGCAATTTCTCGAAGGTATTTCGCGAGTCGTATTTGAGCTGCTAGATCCACAGGGGAAGCGAGATAATTTGGGTCTATGAAGGGTGGGGCAGATACAGAGGGCGAAGAGATGTGAACTGTACCTCGAGAAAAGGGGTGCATGAGACCGGCTATCAGAGTAAAGGTTTCTATGCCGTAGAAGGGTGAGGTAGGTGGCGGATAACCGTTGATGGCGGTCAGACCATCGGAGAAGATGATTTCTACCTGGGGAACTGAGGGGTTGGAGAGAAGGGAGAGCTGTTTCTTTAGGGAAGGGGAAGAGGTTTTAGTGATGAGAGATTGGGCGAGGGTGAGAAGGTTCGCGTAGGCTGTAGGTAAGATGGTGGACCAGGGGGTGAAGACATAGGCGGAGGCTGTATAGTCATATCTATTTGGTGTTAGCTGTGCTAAAAGTGACGGAAATACAAGTTTGACAGGCTGGTGTAAGATGGTTCGGGATCTGGGAGTGCAGGTTCAATCATACTTTGAAGGTTGTCGAGCGTTGTACAGAGCGAGTTGTTCAGCAGCATACGTAGCATTGAACCTCAGCCGATCAACAGACAGAAAGCCGGGCTTCAAAATATACGAAGCATGGATTCTCGTATGATCCTGGAGACTCTCTCCAACCGCAGGTAGATCATAAAGTGGTGTAATTCCGGCTTTGGCGAGAACCGTCTTATTTCCAATACCCGAAAGCTCAAGTAATGCTGAAGACTGAAACGTTCCCGCTGACAGAATTACTTCCTTGCTAGCAGTAATGGTTGTTCTATCTTCCAAAGTGACGCCCGTTACTCTCATACGCTTGTCAAAATTGACCTTTGCCACTCGAGTTGCTACTTTCAGAACTAAGTTCGTTTTCGCGTACTTCAAATACTCTACGCTATAAGAACGCGTGTAGTCCTCCCCCCTTATGCAACTGGGTTGTCTTGAAATACCATCGGGATTACCACCAAGACTCTCACGATTGACCTTCAATCCCAGACTTTGCATGGCCGGCGCAAATGTAAGCTGATGAGAAGGAACAATCCGATTGATAAGCGTTTGGATATACCCACCCTTTGCGACACCTTCGTTTCCATACTCGGGTGTAAATGTAAAATTTTCGACTTTAAGCATGCTTCGATACATACTCTTCCAATTCCACCCTCTGTTTCCAAGATCCTCCCAAGCGTCATAATCTGCTTTACATCCTCGATCCCAGACCAAAAGATTGAGGGCTGACGAACCTCCGAGGACTTTACCCCGTGTCATTCGGATTTGGCGGTTCGCAGTGTGATTTTGAGGGACAGTTGTGAGGTTCCAGTCATATTTGGTGCCAAAAGTTGAGCCTCGTCGTCCGGGAATTGTGATCGACAAATCTTGACGGCCATCTTCTCCTGCTTCTATGACAAGAATGCAGAGTTTTTCTAATCTCTGGCTTAGTCGAGTTGCAACTGTGAGTCCAGCTGTTCCTCCTCCAACTACAATCTGTAAAGGGATTTTTGGTAAGCTTATATGAGAAGGAAGTTCATGATTTTAACTCACAAAATCATATTCCGTCTGATTTCCGGAACAGACTGCGGGTTGGCGGTTGCTAGTCGTGTCCGCATGGGACTGAGTAAATATGAGAAATAACAGAAGGTAACCAAGGAGGTGTCTGAACCTCCCAGAAGCGCTCAATTTTCTTCGAGATGCCTGATGCTGTGTCATGGTGTATTTAACAGGACAAGATGCTCACTGTTGAATGAGCTTGGTTTGACCGGTTGCGAGCCAACCACAATAGATACAAGCTCGGAGAAACGAATTAAGCAGAAATCTTACTGGGCCAAGGCTGAGAGAAATTATTGGATGTCCACTTTTTGGCACCTTTTGTGCACCCTTTCTGGGTTACTATTTCCAGATGTGGATGGGCGGGGTAGCATTATCGCGATTACATGCATGCCTTCGCATGATGAGTAACCCCTCATTCAAGCTTTGTTGAGGATATCTCGACCTTTTGCACCATAATAAACCATTTCTAGATACAAAATAATTGATCTTCATAGGCAAGTACGTGAACAGGTAGTGAATGAAAGCTGACAAAAAAGAAGTTTATCAATAATCGTCCGAATACCGGCGGGGTTACGCTATCCGTGACCCTGATTGCGATTTCTCTTGAACCCCTCACCACAAATAAGCAGCCTTCTGCAGCCACTTCTACATCACAACAACAATGGCGCCCACAACAAAAGAAAACATCCTCGTATTTGGAGCGACTGGGTATATCGGTGCCTATATTATCGACCAAATAATCAAATCTAAGTCTTCCTTCGGTCGCATCGCAATCTTCACATCTCCAAATACGGTGGAGAAGAAGAGCGATACAATCAGTCAATTGAGAGAAAACGGAGTCGAGGTGATCGTGGGAAACGCAGACGACGAAACTGAAGTCGTGAAAGCACTTGAAGGTGCGTTGATCAATTTTTCCCCACAACAAGCTGACCTAAATCTTAGGAATCACTACAATTGTTAGCGCCGTCGGTAGGCCAGCAATTGCCGAACAGATCAAATGGATCAAATGGGCTGAACAAGTTCCTACCGTCAAACGATTCTTCCCATCTGAGTATGGGACAGATATCGAATACAACCAGGAGTCACCAAACGAACCACCCCATCAACTGAAGTTGAAGGTTAGAGCCGCGTTGAAAGATGTTTCATATCTTGACCATACTTACGTAGTTACTGGGTGAGTCGCCCAAGTCATGTTCATACAATTCCCTGGAGTGGTATACCGCCTTTTCCCTCACACCACAATCCATAGTTTTCGTATTGTTCGGCTAACTCCAGCATTGCAGCCCATATGCCGATGGCGCTTCCAACGGGACTTTCTTTGGAATAGTCTCATTTGCCCCGGAATTGGGAGGTTTCGATGTCAAGGAGAAAAAAGCAGTCCTGACAGGGGATGGAACAGGTAAAATAAGTCTGACGGCACTGGCTGAGTATGATAAATTATTCCCCTACAGCACCTATCCAAGCTGATGTCAAAATAGTGTTGGAAGGTTGGTCGTGAAGGCCCTTCTACATCCAGAAGTTGCCAAAAACCGTGCCCTCAAAGTCAACTCTTTCACCGCCACTGGCCATGAAATTGTTGCTGAGTTTGAAAAACAAACTGGTGGGGAGAAATGGGAGGTGAGTTACACCAGCTTCGAGAGGTTGCGAGAACTGGAAAAGGAGGCTTACGCCAACAACCACCCTGCGGCGACCTTGTATACCCTTCGTCGCATTTGGGCTGAAGGAGGAACTCTATACGAGAAGAGAGACAACGGACTGATTGACGGGGAGGACACGGAAACGCTTTCTGATGCTGTTCGTGATGCGATTGCTGCTCAGCAGTCTGCAAAATTGTAGCCGCGTTAGTAAAGGACTAGAAAGACGCGGACCTACCGTCGCGGAATAGTAATTATCAAGCTCATATGTTCCCAAAAATTTCACTCCACCTTCATATGATTATTTAAACCAGTATATGGCAAACGAAGTCCTCACGGGTTTAAGAATCGGCTGTGCAGAGTCCAATGCGTATTTTGGGAGACTTTTGACACCAAATTCTAGACGGGAGAAGATGGACGTGTGACGGACGAGGCTTTGGAGTTCGAGCTAGGATTCGATTAGGGAAAGTATAAACATCGAGGTCACATCGTGGCGGTCGGCGGTGTTTTCGCTTGACAAACAGGACTCACCTATTGAAGCGTGTTAGAAATGATGTCGCACAAAGAGACTTCGCAAATAATTTTACCTGTTTGACATTCCCTAGTACTTCTGCTGCTCAAGGAGAATCTGTAATGATGAGGATGTGGTGTTGTCAAAAAAGTTCTTACCGGGCACATAAATGATGAATCGAGTGCAACCCGAGTCCATGAATTAATAATAAATTATATATTGTTCTTCGAGGCAGAGTCCATCATGTCACTTTCCTACTGTATTTTATTGCCACTACTCCTATCATCAGTTGACACCTGGAACTTGTCTCTAATCTATCATGTTAATCCACGGGCATTGCAGTGAAGATTTGAAAAGGGATGCTTACCGAATTTATACTGCATCTCACCAATCTGAACCTCATAACTCCTAGTATGGTTCGAACGCTTCGGCAATCTATATTATTCATATCAGAACACGTATTTCCGTTGGCGAAACATTGAGCTAACATGGGGGATCGGGATGCAGTTCTCCCTCCTAGCCTTTCTCATCATCTCCTCCAACGTATCGCACCAAACCCCGACCATACCCAGAAGAGTAAAAACGCGTTTGTCACCAGAGGGGAGTTCGCCGCCGTGACGGTAGTAGGCAATGAGGCGGCGATAGGCCTCCCGATATAACTGCCGTTGACGTGCTTGTTCTGCGTCGTCCAAGTCCTTGAAGCGTGTATGGAGCGTTTGAATAGTTGCCTCGAGGAGCTCAATCCGCCTCTGACGATCGTTAGATGGAGAGACATTTTGTCCACTGCTGCTCGACTGTACTTGGGATGAAGACATATTCGAAGAATTGAAAGAGGTTGGAGAGGGACGAAAAAGACAGGCACAGCAGCAGAGAAGAGAAGAGAGAAAAATAAATGAGGGTAGCAAACAAACTTGAAACTCCCCAGCTAAGAACTGGTGTAACAATTATATAATCAGCCTAACCTATCAAAGCCTTCATCATGCGAAAATAAAGAAATGGAGAGTAGTTAAAAACGTTAGAACGACGAGTATAACAGTATAGAGTAAGTATCGTCCTCCAGTCTTCACAAAATTTGAAAACCATCGATATCACTGCCTCGTTTTCCGGAAAGATAGGTACCGTAGAAGATTATCTCCTTCAAGAGCACAGATTTTTTTGATTCCAGGTTATCCAGAGATTGGAAACCTGTTTCAAGTCATTCTGTCCTTTCAACCCAAATCGCGGGGGTTCTTCGCCGATCGGTCATTCAAAAAAGAATTTGAGCTAACCAACAAACGCGGAACGGGTTGGGGGTTTTTTCCGAGGAGGACGATGGCTGAGCCAAAGGGGGGGGGGTAGTAACTGCAGAGTGCAAGGCGAGCACAGTGTAAGGTGTCGCATGGAGAAAGGGCAGCTAGATTACGCACAAGAAGAATCGGCCCGTCCCAAATAGAAAATGACTTTACTCTTTTATTGTTTTTCCCCTTTTTCTCAACCCTGGCTAGGGGCGTAGTGAGTGGTTCCCGTCAACTGCTCGGGCTGGTAAAATCGTCACATGATCACTAACACGACTACGAGCTACCTAGACCGACATTTTTTTATTCAACGTGCCCAACATTAGAGAATCAATTGCTGCTACTAGCAACAGCCGACAGCGTTTTTGGGACAGGTTCACCGAGGTAGCTCAATACATGTACAGCAGCAAACAGATTTCGAACCGCTTTAATTGGTTGGACAGGATAATTACGACAGCGGCGCGCGTCCTCCTATTTATTGGCCACACTGGGAAGATACCTCGAGAGCGCCTCATGCAAGTAGGGTGGTATTATTGTATTAACTGTATTAACTTGCATATAGATATCTGCCGCTACTTCGGGCATATTACACGATTTGTGGTCGAAAACATTCGTTTGTCATATCCTCCATTATCAGTATGTTCTGCACTATATATACAAAGCCTTTTGAAACCAAGCACATCGTTCATTTGCGGTATCGTCAACTTCCAACTGGCCTTGGGCTGCCAAATCAAAAACCAGGACAGTGGAATTGTCTTGGTATTTGGGGAAGTACGGCAGTCCTGGACCATTCGGGTTTGCATCCTTGTTAGTAGCAAAGTTGGTGATGAATTTCTGCAGGATATTTGCAACTGTGGCATTTACTGGCAGTCCATCGTTCAATGTTGTAGTATCTCCATTGAAGAAGGTGTACGCAATATCTTCTCCATGGATTCCTGGAGGAACGGCGAAAAAGTAGGAGCTTGTCTCATTGGAGAATGCGGTGTTCAAGTACCGCGTATTGCAAGTAAATGAAAGTTCCGCTACGAGACGTGATGTTCGTTGGTTGACAGTGGTGTATCCATGCGTGCCATCGTATATTGCTGGATAAAGAGTGTTCAAGATATAGTCGATGGTTTCATTTGTTGCCGTGGAAAATAAATCTTCAATCGCTGTCTTGAATTCAGCTTCCGTGTCAATAAATGGCGACGTAAAGACAATTCCCTCGTTCGAGTTGTGGGCCGTCATCACTTCAACACTGCTGTCGAATTTATCTTCAAGCAAGAGGACACCGGGAAGGTTTGGCGCGAAAGTTCCGTCAACTACTGGTCCAAATGTGAAAGACGAATATTCGGACCTCGCAACGACAATGTAGTTCAAAGCAGTCAAGGTCTGCGAGTCCAGTTCACGAAGCGCTGCTACATCGGTGATGTTCTCAGACACCAAAGCCTGGGCCTGAGAAAGTACTGATTGCATAATAGCTTCTTGTTCGGTGCTTCCTGGGGTGACAACAAAACCTGGACTCTGCATGATTGCTTTTTGGAAGGGTGCTTTGGCTCCTCCAAATGCGGTAATCTGATGCATGATGGAGCTTCCTCCCGCAGACTCTCCCAGAACTGTTACGCGGTCGCTATCACCTCCGAACAGATGAATATTTGTCTTGATCCATTCGAGAGCAAGTCGTTGATCGTAAAGTCCAGCATTAGGAAGTCCTCCCCCACTAGTGAACGTCGGGCCGGAAAGCCATCCCTATGATTTAATTAGTCTTGAGGGAGGATTATTTTGATTAGGAGTACCTACAAAAAGGCCAAGACGATAGTTGATCGCAACAAAAACTACACCCTCACCAGCATCTTCTTTCGCCTTAGCAATCAAACTTGCTGGGTTCCCAGAGTTTGTTTTAGACCCAGTTGTGAATCCTCCACCATAAATCCATACAAGAACAGGAAGCTTTTTGGGGCCCTGGAAAGCTTCAACGGGTGTCATCACATCGAGAAACAAGCAATCCTCTGTCTCCCTCGAATCCCGTGCTGGAACACTGGCAATTTTCAAGGCATTCTCAGCAGCTTGAACTTGAGCAGCTACACCTTCCAACTTTGCGAGATTAGCTCCCGCAAGAGAATATGCCATGATTTGATACCAGTAAGGACCAGCTTGTGGGCAGATATTTCCGGTTTGACCATCGTTCACGGTTCGATTGACAGTTGTTGGGAGAATTGGAGCTGCGAATCGAAGGTCTCCGATTGGTGCAGCTCCATATCTGATGTTAGAGAAGTTGTAGTATTGACCGGTTTCCTAATACTATGTAAGTAACCTGTTTGTTAATTTATGGAAAGGGGGGTCTGGGATCTTACATTGATAGTGGCTTGCTGAACCACGTAACCCAAATCGACAACTGGCAATGCATTCCTCACCACCGAAGCACATGAAGCTCCAGCGAAAGCAACAACGAGGAAAGCTTTGAAGTCCAACATCTTGTAAGAAACTGCCAACTAGAGATCAGACGAAAAGGATCGAACACGAAATGGTTGTCGTTTTCAAGCCAGGATCGATGCTACCTTTATACCAGGTATTAACTGGTCAAATACCTACCAGTTTGACTGGCAAGAATTGGGTTTATGTTCCGGGCCCCGAGCCCCGCGCCCCGCAAGCTTAAATACCACATGGAGATTCCTTGTCCTTGTTGGCTTTGACAGGCAATGACATCGGATATTGCAGGATTATGCTTGCCTCAAGGGTTTGGTGAAGAACCCCTCCCCGCTGAATCTTGGTACGAGGCGGGGTTACATATTGTTTTCCAGTGCGTTTGGTTTCTTTTATCCTGTTCGACATCCTCGATGTACTCTTCAGGGTTGGCTCTTTAATAGTCTCTTTCTGATAGTGTACAATACCTTGTGTTGCGTGACTTCAGCAAAATGGGAGCACGCTCATCACGAACTGCCCGAAGATCGGAGAGGAAAGACTTTTGGGATGCAATGCAGTCGATATCTGCTATCGAACCGGGATGAATTCGGATGCCATGTGATGTTCGGTCCTCATAGGTAAGGTTTTTATTGAGAGAATTTAATCCTCTTTCTTTCCGTATTTCCCCCATCGTTCTTGCGTCTCCGAGATTCCACACGTGGGCGGGGTCGCTGTCTCGGAGAAATTTGAAAGTCGGGTGTCTTGGACTTCGGAGGTGGAGAGATCGATGGAGCCTCAATGGAAGATCATGACTCGCAGAGTTGCACTTACGAGTATCTGAGAGTTTTGACTCCTTTGAGGTTGAGCACTGCAATGGGGAGTGCATTCTAACCTAATTGGTCGACCAGGTCACATCTCCAAGAACGAACTAATCAACCCTCCCTAGCGGCGAATCCGAATATTCAATTGCTACGAAGTAAGACTGAGGTGGTGTCACATCGCCATGGCACGTCAATGTCTTTTTGATTGTTTCAATGCAATCATCAACATCCATTCGATTCCCCACATAACTCGTCCGGAAACCGACCGGAATACCGTATCGAATTGTGTTGTACGAAGTAGTGCCTGTAGCCATGTATACTGCCTGATGAAATCCGCCCCGTAGAGCCGAAGATTTTTCATGCAGCAGTCGATATTACAGAGAAGTGACGGGAGAAGTGATGCCAATTTTGTGCCAATAAAGGACCTGTTTTCGAATTCAATAGAGAATGGAGGGTCAACTCTCCGCCACTTGATCCGAGTAAGGGACTGACAAACACGAAGAACCGTTTGGATATGAAAAGCGAAGGAGATAAGGATACGCGGTTTACTGATTGTGATTTGGTTTGACGTGAAATCCAGTCAGACTGAACGATTTCGTATGCTATTCAGTGTGCTTAATGCAGGGCGAGAATTTGAAGATGTGAACGTAAATTTCTCCAAAGAAGCTTGACATACCTCCATAATCGTCAGATATGTGCAAGTTCAATATGAATCAAATGCCCGCTTACTCAATGAAACGAAGAAACAGTTTCTGGACGGCCCAAACCAATCTGTCCACCACTATTGATCCCATACTTGACTCTCATCTCACCCGACGTCGACGAATCTGTGGTTCCCCACCCCTTTCTAATTTTACAGAAACATCTGAAGTCTGATATCACCAATGTCTATTAAACACACATTAGAAATTCTATCATTACTATTAAACCAGACAATCAGAATAGTTACGAACATCAAAGAGCAATTGGTGGTGCAAGTAAAATCTATGCACGCATAGTATAAAGCTGCAGCATAGCTTCCTCGAATGAAGAATGACTATCTCATTAGCATGTTGTCGACTCATCGTAATATCCAAAGCTCTCGAACTGACTTTAATGAATGCCATCCAGAAGAGGGAGGAGTTAGAATGTAGTCTTCAAAAATGCCTGGAGATACGGCACAGATTAAAGGCTGGGTTCGGGGATGTTTTACGAATGATCCAAGAGAAAGAAAGTGGAAGAAGAGTATCATCTTTGGTTCATCTTTAGCGTCACTAATTGATGTGTACTTGCCTATCACTCTCTTATGATTGAAATCAAAACTGGTTATGCACCAGAAACACTAATTCCATTTGTAACCGGGGGACTTTGAGATTTTCGATGAGCTGGCGACGACTACGTGGCCACCTTACTCTAGAAAGTTACAGTGTCAGAGTTCTCCCGGCCTTTGAACTCGGTAGCCTCTTAATAAAAATTAGCCGTGAAGCCCTATTATGGGGTTTGATTTACATTGACGGATTGAGAGGTCTCTCGGTTTCGAGGGCAAACGTAAGTTCCTCTGCCTTTTTTATTTAAAATTGAGCAGCTGAGACCATGTGTTCCCCGTTAACACGAGCTGGAGAACGTGATCATAAGATCGGCACCAGAGGTCGGACTAGCTGCGCTGTTTCTTGAACTTTGGTCGATATTGAAGATCTCTCGGAATACACGTCCGTAATTAGAGAGCTCGCATCGGAGAAATAACTCAGGATCAAGTCTTCGTACATACATGCTTGGATAAGTAATATTATTGAACAAAACTTCCCTACACCTTTATTGTCCCTTCTAATTCTTACCTGACTAACTTAGCGATTATCAATGAATTTATCATATTCTCGCATAGTCGAAGGGCGTTTTATTTTTCTCAACCCAAAGGTTAGGCTAGATGAAGAAGTGGTTCAAGTGAACAATGATTTTTCTTAGTAGTTATTAAGACGGCAGGCTTTAGAGTACACAGTACAGTCTATATTCTAACAGTAGCGATGGGACAACGCATAACACGAGTGTAAACTTAACCCCTAAAACCGGTTTTAGCTCATGGGGTAGAGTGGAGAAATTGATAGAGGAAAACTCAGTGGGGTCGCGAAGTAGAGGGAGAACCTCAATTTGAAGTATGCTTGGGCGTGAATTGAGGCGCTAGTAATAACACCTGGATCTATTTCCCAGTTGAGAAACCACTCGAGAACCCACAGAAGTTATAAAAGCGTTCTTTATTCTAATTTCAAATTTAAAATGTTGAAAAGTATGACGCGACAGGATCAGATGTTAATCATTACTTAGTCAAACTCTCGCCCAAATATTATCGGATTCCCAGCCTGGCAAAATGTGGTTGGTTATCTTAAGTGGTTTCGCGTTGAAATTGCAGCGTTAGTGGTGTTTAGAGTATGGATCAATTGGTTCGCTGTCAAGCAACGAACCCTATCAACCTTTTGCGGGTTTCGAGAAATGAGTTACAATCGTGGTCTAGGCGGTCCGGAAGACTTTACAAATAATATATGGTACATATTCTCCCTCGAGCGAAGCGATGTGAGGGATTCGACTTCGATAATTAACTTTCTGCTGCTCTGGCAGTCATGGAAAGTACTGAAAGGCATACTCGTGCTGGTCACAAACCTGAGCACCGCGAACAGACCTATAAGAATAGCGAGCAAGGCAACAATTGTGCAGCCAAATAACAGGGCTGATCAGAGCGAAACCCTACAGCACCTCAGCATATAACGGCGCTTGACACTATTTTTGTGATACATGTCATGGAGGTACAGCAGTTAAGTATTGTAGCCCCACATCCCTACTCAGCACTTCAACTGCCCGCATCACAACACCCCCTTTAAAAATTATGGAAATGCAGGCAGGGAATTAGAAAAGCTTCTCTGAAAATTTCTAAGTTTTCAAAGCATGTTTTTTGAACGTGTTTTGCGTATAGAATAGATAGTTAACTCGCAAGTGTTGCCTAGGGGTTACAATGCTTAACCGCTGTACTCGTGCCTCCGTGTATTGTTACATCCAACACGACCTGCGGGGTTTCCATTGCCTCTCCAGCGAATGACAGTTTTGCAACAAATAGGTAGACCAGAGTGCCAACGCTCGAGAAATCGTATAAGTATTTCAGTGTTGTGCCGAATTATGGCTCATCCGCAAAATTCTGTGTTTTTCAAAAAAAAATATAATTTGGATGTGAGTACGAATAGAGTTTTCGAGATCAATACTGACAAAATCCAGATATCCTTTGCCAACGCCTCCGTCAGCAACAATCATTTCTTGGAGCTCCCTTTAAAGAATACAACCAAGTAACACTTTTGTCCCAACTGAGGTATGCATCGCACCATCCACTTAGATAGCGTTGGGGACAATGCTAACAATTCTTGAATGCAGCACCAGTATGACTGCTAGTTCCGGTCTGACGGGAGCGTGCAAGAACTCCAAGTGCAAGCATTTCAACGATGAGCACAACAGTCATACGTGCAAAGCACAGGGATGCCGCAAGAGGTAGAAGATCTGTCAAACAGGGGAGCACGATGGCGTATCGCGCGGGAAATATGTCATCTGCGCAAAATGTCACGATCACCCTGCTGGAGGTCCTGATGGATTTATGGAATATGCCTACCTCACTTAAATATTTACTGCAGTCCTCAGAGACGTTGGACCTATTGTTGATTCCGAAGGAAAGAATATCCTGTAGTTGGTTCTGAATGAATATTTATGCACCTTTAGATTCCGTTGCGCACTGACTGAGCCAAGCTGTTATTCTTTCAAACTTGTCATTTGTGTATGTGACTTTTCCTGGATCACTTTCTGATTCGTCATCTGATCCTTCCGAGAGGATCCATGAGTGGCCATATATGACCTTCTCTGCGGCAGGCCATCCGTAACTCCGTAGCCAGCCAAATATGCTTCGTGTAGCCATCTCCGAGCTAGTCTCAGACACAAGCGCAGTTTCCTTAGGCGTGTCCAAAATGATGGTTTCATCCACAGTGGTATGAACGCTGTATTTCGTTAAGTCGCTACAGAACCCTAGGTCCCGTACATTTGTTCTATTCTTCAAAACCCAGGACCAACTAGCGTAGCGTAGATAATGCCCTGCCGCGCAATGTGCATGTGTACGAACGCATATGTCTGTGTCGGAAAGAGCTGTAGTGCCGAATGGAGGCCAAGGGCAGATTGGAATGCGAGAATTCAATTCTTCCCCTGCGAGATAAAGTAATCGACATTCGTCCGATCGATATATACGATCGGAACCTGGAAGGGGTTGATGATCTAGACTCATAAAAGTTTGTGTTGTGTTTGTCCATGCTGCAGAATGGATATCGATTGCAATGAACCCATTCCGACAGCGTTGTAGGATAGGTCGCGCCATTCCAGTAATGATGGCACCAGTCCACAGGGCCGCAGCTTTCGGTTGTTGTCTCCCCAGGACCATCGCAAGAACCTCGTAATCTTTATTATCAATTATAGGATCCAGCACTTCAAAGATTGGCTGAATCCAGGCACTGACGAGGTTGCATGGTGTATGAGGATCAAAGAATGTGTTGCAAAGAAGTGCTTCTACTCCACGTCTACTACAGCTTAAAGTCATATAGTAAGGTAGTAACCTAAAATCCTGAAGGATCTCCTCTTTCTGGTCGACATGCCTAGAGGAAGGAGACGAGAAGCTTCCTGGTGATGAGGAAATAGCAGCCGTTGCTATTTGCGTCCGCATATAGGAATCGTGAGAACACGGTAGCGGGAGACTCGCTTCTGTCAAAGATGGGAAGGTTAAAGCAGCGGCTAGGGTTGCGGAAGATTGACTACCAGCGCCGTGGAGCAAACAAAAGTCGGTCAAATAACCAAGAGCAACATCAGAGCTCGGTGGTGATGATCTCGAATTGAACGAGCTTTGGGAGGTGCTTGCCCGCATGAGCCTGAATTGATGATCCGCTGAATCAGACGTAGTAGACCATGGCGAGCAATAAACTCTGTCGTTCCGTTTGATCTCTGCCCGCCAACCCTCATCCTTAGCTAGAATCGCTGCCCACCATCGTGCAGCATCGTTGCTCACATCGCCGAGATTGACATCGATGGTGTCTGGCAGGCTTTCACTAGTATCGTCTCTCCATCCTGCCTGGTGGCACAAGTATATCATACGGTCGTTTGATTGGGCAGCAAATGTCCCTGGTGATTGCTGCATTTCCAATCAAAGTGCTGATAATATGTATGACCAGGCAAATGCCAGAATAGCGAGACAATTACCATCTCTTGACTGTGTCTTGTGATCCTCATCGAACTCTGGCCAATTGACAAAACTATCGCCGCTTGAGAAGGAGCAAGATATTAACTTTTGGATCCCCAATAAAAGCTGATCAGGGATGATTTTCTCTTTGAGATCGCAGTCTCCTTCACCTACACTCCACAAAGACTCCCCACTAACATATAGGACTGATAGACCGTCAAATAGCGCTTTAGTATGAAGGTCAAATTCCGGCTTGTTGCTCTGCTCCTGGTAGACAACCAAATTATGGCCGAGATATGATGGAACATGTCCAAGCATAGTTTGAAGGCGAAGGGACTCAGGCGAAAATCCGCTCTGGAGGTATGATTTCCTTGCATAAGACGACCATCTTTGTGAGCTGTGAGCATATATTCGTTGAATGTCGATGTTGCTCGGCCGAAGAGCATCCTCTCCCTTGTCCATAATTGTATAAAAGAGATGTTGACTTAGTATTGCAGCGATGATACTGACAATTCATCCGGTGCTTGTTTTAGAAGGCACGACAGCGAGGGAGGTTGAGTGGGCTGTGGCTGGGTTGGAGGCACGCACTAGCCTTTTTCGGATGCGCTGTCATGTGACTGGTGAGTCTAGACGGAGATCCACGATGGAAGAACCAGGGGCCGCGGAAGTAAATTCCACAGGAGTAAAAGCGTAGCTGTAATACGTTGCGGGTCGTAATCAGTGGAAGGGTTAAATAAGATGGCTGTAATATATCCGTTTGCAGTCACGTGATACATACGTTTGATATTAAAGGTGAAGTGAATAGTAGTAGATGTTTATCTTAAATTGTTCTAGCCTTCACCTTCCCTTCTCTACAACAACAGTAACAACAGAACGTAAGCTTCCTTTGAAACCCTACCTATATAGAAAGACGTTACAGGGCGTAAACTAACAATTACAGACTATAGAATGGAGAATACATATACCACTGCCGCCGCCGCCGCCACCACCGCCCGCGCTACCGCTGCTACTGCTACTTATGCAGCTTCTCTGCCATTCCCTGCCCTGCCTGCCCTCCCTCCCCGGCCTTCACAGGCTATGATCTCTCTTGCGGGGCGGGTTACAGTCCGCTCTACTACATTACGGCCCGGCCGTACAATATCTACTACCCAGCCCACCAACCTAGAGGCTTTACTTGGTCAATTAACCGGCTAAGTAAACGTCCCTAAGTGTACACACTATGCGGGTAGGTCTAGACCATAGAGTATATATATGTCGATGCCTAGCTTCTTTGGAAGTAGTTATACAAACTGCTATTACGGTAGCAAGGGACGCCGCTACTCCCTCTGTAAGTACACTCTCTTACCTATTACAGACCGTAGCTAATACTCACGAAGATACACGAGGCGATCCCTACCACGCCCTACCACGTGATATCGGCTTCTTAAATCACGTGATTTAAAAGGCAGGCTTCGACTCGCGGGCAGGGGGGTCGGAACCTAAAAAAAGCTACGCTTTTAATAAGAAGACATCTACTAACATAATTCTAGGTTATTGATTAAAGAGAAATGGAGAAGAACTCTATGTGATGTAGTACGTTATAAGTACTATTATAACTAGGCTTCTCTATACTTTTCTAACCTCTAAAAACTCTCTACCTACTCTCTTCTCTAAAACCTCTATTTTATATATATATTAAAATCAAGAATGAGCATAATATTTAACACTCTTCTCGTTCGTCTAGAAAATAAAACTACTCTATGTTTGTTTATTATTAGATATAAGAATAAATATATCTTCTCTCCTTTTTACTAAATATAAACTCGTACTTAGTTTCTGCCAGCGATCTTTTAATTTATTTTATAATTAGTAAAGTTAGACTTTTAAATTGAAGTTCTTTATTAGTATATGTATTCGCTATAAAAGTTTATACTACTTATAAGTGAGAGACACGCTAAAGGTTTCAGAAAGATAGCTTTAAACTATACGAGTTAATCTCAACTCCTAACACGCGAATTGTTTATGAATACTCATATACTCTTGATTCCAACCCCTAGACTTAAGTTCGCCTTAGCTCAGATAGGAGATACTTTGAAGAGCCAGAAAAGTTGTCTGCAACAACACAGCCATAGAGTTCTATAAAGAAATACACTTGTTTTAAGGACTCTGCTCAGTTTGACGCAACTAGTTTTACGTGCGGATGTCGAGAGATGGATATTGAATATCTTTTCCCCCACTAATTATCAGATATTTTGGGGTAAAATTCACGATCATGCACGAGCTCGAGCGGAATCGACGCAAACAACAGAAAAACTTACAATCCTCAGGGGAATCGTAAGTTAACACCCGGTGCACCTACTAATAATATTGTTGTATTTTTGTGGTCCATTGTTGTTGAACCATCGCGTTGCAATTGCTGGTACCACTTCCCATGTCAATGCGAGCCCTTGAAAGTTGTCTGTCTTTCAGACCGTAGAAAACACTCTCGCTTCGCTCCCTTGCATGTGCAAATAGGTGACAAAATAGTGTCATACCAGGAAATGACCTTGCTCCCGTAGTCCTGTCTGTATTTGGTTGAAATAGGAGGAGGTTCGACTTGTTTGATACTCGAAGTGTGAGAGATATGCTGGCGATAGATTACCCAGGGAAAAGGAGTTTACTAAAACGGCGAGAACCATATATTAGGCACTAAGGGAACAATGCAGTATATCCTGAGAGGGAAGTTATGAATTATTGAATTGTATACTACTATCTCGGAGTCCCTCAAAATTTCCCTCCCTTTCTAATTGATGAACTTCGTTGCTGGGGATTGGTCTGAGGATGGCAAACTGAGGTTATTCATAAGGACTGGGCCAGGTGATCGGTAGTTCTTGAGTGTTGTATAGTAGTTGTGCTGAACGATGACGATGAAGTAGGAGATCAGTCGGAACTAACAAATTATCAGCATATACTTCAATACACCCATCAGCAAAATCAAAAACTTACATCCGCATCCCCCCTACCACCCGCTACCTACTTAGCAAAGCCAGATAAACACCAGAAAATCCACCAAACGAGTCAATAAAAAGCAACGCTCTCAACAGCACCAACAAGTTCGCTAAGCTTCACCTCCTTCCCTTCCTTATCCCGCGTTTCCTCGATAGTTTCGCCCCACAAATTCACAAAAGTTCTTGTCTCCTTGCGACCATGTTCTAAAATTTTCTCACTCATAGCTGTCTCTTTGGCTTTTCCTTGGTCCGGTGTGAGAGTTTCATCCGCGTCCATTTCGGCAGATTCCTGATAGCATGTTTGTATATTGGTGTCGTGTCTGGAGAGGGTGTCGTCGATATGTTGGATGAGATGGTGATAACCTTCAAGTGAAATTGTTCGGAGTCTCTCAAGGGTGTTGAGGTCGTGGCGTGCCAAGGTGGTGGAAGGGGTGGAAGGGGTGGGAGGGTTGGTGTCGGATAGTAGAGGTGTGAAGACTTTCGAAGTCATGACTGAGAGTTGTTGTGAGATCTTGAAATGTTTCGTGTGTTATGTTGGAGTCAAGGAAAAGAACAGGATCTTTATTATGTTCCGCTGGAAGTTTCTTGCGATCGGTCCAGCTCTAGGCTAACAACACCATAGTCTCATTCACCACACCTGTGTAAAGTACGATTGGCAGAAGAAACAATCAAATCGGACTTCAAAAGCCGTGCGCGGGTACAAAGTCGAGCCAACTATCTTGGTGTCAGGTCACAGATTATAGTATTCATTATTTGACGCCATTCAAAGGTTTTCTGACTGCAAATTTGGTGTTGGGCGTACGGCCCCAGGACATGGCGGCCCTTCCATTTGCCAGATTATTGGCTCTTTGTCACCGCTCTTCCCATCCGATGTTGCTGCTTGAAGTGGTGTATCCGCTGTATATTTTTCCAGTGCCACTACCGGATTAAATTTCGCTCTCCAAGCTAGCCATGATGTGTCCGGTGGAGATCGGGGAGGCGAACAATTTACGTTCGGGTTTTCGTATTCGGCAACAAAAGATAGGGTTGACTCGAAAGAAGAAGGGTCGGTTTCTGTTTCTGGTTGCGACTGGAACTCATTCCGTATTCGGAGACTGTGAAGTTGGATTATGGACTCGAACCTTGAGGAGCCGAAACGGCGTTGTTGATGTGAAAGTTGCACAGCCAACCAATCTTCAATCTCCAGGGGACATTCTGGAATCATCCAAACAAATAGACAGGAAAGAGGATACAAGATCGGACGTCTCAATTGAAGCGACATTTCGAAGAAATTGGGTTTGTGGTGCAAAGCGTGGAAGGCCTATGGGCAGGTAGCTTTGAGACCGAGAGGTGATACAAGCCACGTGACCAGGCGTTATTTTAGGCAACACTTCAAACTCGTTCACTCAACCAATCAATGAGTTCAAAGCCGGGCAGCAACAGCATTAGTCTATCCTACCCAATTACTAGTAGTATCATCCCATTCGAAATTGGTAGGCGAGAGAAGAGGATCATATATAGTTGAATCGAAATCGAACTGGTTAGCCTCACTAAGGAGGAATGGTGCGAATTCGAGGGGACTGTCTTCGACAGCTTCGGGTGAACTGCTGCTGTGCTGTATACCTTGAGCTTCTTGAGGATTATGTTGGTCATTGTTTACATGCTCGGAAATTGAGGTTGGTACGTCGTTCTCGAAGTATGAGTCAGGTTGCGCCTGGGCAGTTGTAGTGAGTCTTTGAACTTGGTAAAGTGAAAGGAGGTACCCTGAGAAACGGGAATGAATACTTACAAATGGAGTCGTGTCTTGGTTATTTAAATCATAGTATGACCCATCAACTACTTCATCTGGCCAGATGGAATCCAGTTTGGTTGAATCATCAACTTCAGCAGGTCTCTTCATTTGCTTTCTGGATTGCTGGGGTACTCTTGCCACAAGACGTGAAGCAATACCATAGAGCTCTTGAAACATGCTCACGGTCGGTGTAGCAGCAAATGAGGAACCGGGCTGGACAGAGTGAGATATGAAAGAAGTGATTGAATTCATTAAGCGAATGTCATCAGGGGCATTGGAGTATTCCGGGTTGGCGAGTATATTCGCAAAGAGAATGAGGCTCGCGCTCATTGGATAGTATAGTGATCTCCTGTTCCATTATTAGTAAAGTTTCTTTTGAAAGGCGGATGTATTACGAACCACATGAAATATTGATTTTGCAGAGTGTTATTGCTGAAGGTATCTAATAGCCGAATTGATCTCCTCGCTGCAGCAAGACAAAGTAGATAGCTTGCATGCACTCTGGGATTTAGTCGTTGTAGATCTTCCCTCTTCATATCCGGAGCTTCGTCATCTTGGAAGGATTTATGATGACCTGACAGACGGTGCAATTGTATGACAACTTCCAAATATGTGAAGTGCATCATGACCACAGGCATATACTGTTCATTAGAGCAGATAATCGGATGTTCTGGTCGGATCTCAAGGGGTAGTGCATCTCGCCAGCTCTGGAGATGGTTGTCTAGTTTACCTAGTACTTTCATGCGATCCGCTTCTGATTTCGTGACGGAACTTGCTGAGTATAACTCCGTATATATGCGGCTTCCTATAATGGCCAATTTGATTTGATCTTGGAAGAAGTCATAAACCTTTACTCCGTTTGCTTGTGTGGAGAGGGGTGTTTGGGGTGGTAAGTCAACGGCAACATCATCGTCATTTATAAAGGACGGTCGGCCTAGACTATGACTGGTGGCCTTCTCTATTATATAGAATACCCAATAGACGTTTCGTCGTTGTTGTATAGCCTCTGGCGTGAGATTTAGACCGTCTGAACGTCGATGAAGACCTAAAGTATTTGCTAGATTTGCGACGGCCGAGGACATTACGTACGATGGCTGAGGATTTGGACTCGAGGTTGTGATGAACAGCTTTTGGTGTATTAGTTATGTGAACTACCGATGTACCATAATATGTCTTACCATGAGAGTCATTGCTTGCATTGCCATCAAGTTGGCCTCCTTGAAAAATAATTCGTGAAAACAACTGCTTGCGTTACGGAAATATTCGACACCAGTTTCCAAGGTGAGTGATGTATAATCGACGAGATAGCTACTTCCCCGGTGCCACTTTCCTTCTCCCTTTGTTCTCATACTGCCTAAACACAGCACTACATTCAACAATGCGTACCACGCGGTACCCTGCGGCGGGTTTGAAGAGTACTGCTGTTTGAGGTTGGAAATAAACACTTTCTGGTTGAGGATTGGGAAAACATTGTTGAAAGTTGTGAAGAAGCCTATTCATATGAGCTTGGGGTTTTACTAACTGATAAGTAAGCCAGACTCACAATTAACGTACTGTAACGCAAGGTCCTTGGAGGGAAGCGGAGAGTGTTGAGATCGTGGCGTAGGATACCAGAGATCAGCCTCCCCACTACCCCAAGTTCCAAAATCCTGTTTCCACATTTGAGAAAGTTGAGCTAAATCTTCCTTGTCGTTCAATGTCTCCGACATCCACTGTAATCCTTGAGGGGAAAGGAGTGAGAATCCAGATGCCCATCCTAAAGAACGAGCAGTGTCAGCACGGCAATCAATGAAAGGGAAGATATATACCAATGAAGTTTGGACACCCTTTAGCCTCTATGACCAGGTTTTCGAGATGATTAGATAGCCATGCTTGACTTTCAATTTTATCGGTACTATTCTCTTGTTCATTAGGTGCAGCTACCTCGTGGAACTTGGAGGTAAGGATAGCAGACTCCATGCGCTTGATCCGGTCTTCCATTTCATCAAATGCCACTTTCTTGCTATGTCAAAGTTAAGCCCTTGCTTTATCCAGATAGAATAGGGGAGGATTTGTTGGTACTTGGTTATTTTTCTCTTCTTCCTCTCCACCGGTGTTGTAGTACAGGATATTCCTTTGGAAATGCAACGCGCACAGCATTCATCGCCTTTCCTTTTGCATTTGATCTTTAGTTCCCCCCAGAATCAGTCAGCTCCCCCCGCCCTCCCAGGTGCTCCACGGGGGACTCACCTTCATCTGCTTGCACGCGTCACATGAAGTTCGGATACTTCGCGACCATGCTTGCGGTTTTAATAATGGATCTTCATTTGAAGTGACATTTGACTCGGGCGTGTTCATGCTCAACTGAGTGCTGTGAGGATATGGGAAAGACCCGTTTGAAGTGACGGGAGTTGTTTGAGATCCGAGGGAACCACGAGAGATTGGTCTATCTTACTCTTGATGCGATGCGATTTAATCAGAGAACATAGGACTGTATCAAACAAGGAGGTGGAATTTTCCAAGTCGCGATCTCAGTTGTCGTGTTTATGGAGCTGCCTGAACTGCTTACGTTGGGCTTTTGAGCGTACCTATGGAAGATCTTACTACAGGGGCTTGAAACACCGGGATGAAAAGTGCTCCCGCTGGAGATAAATTTATTACCTACTACAAGTACCTAGGTATCTCACTAGCTAATCGCTTGCTTACCAGTTACCTAACTATTACTACTATTCTCGCCTCTAAAGATCTATTCGGATTTTTGTTATATTTTTGCGACTTCCTGTGGTGCGCTGTGTTAGGCTGTGATAGGCTGTGCCTCAAATCGGCGGGTTTTTTCTCCCCCTTAGCATCGACATCTCTGTCAAAATTACCTACTAAGCTCAACATGCAACCTAACTCTGTCTTGTGGATGAATGCGTGACGCTGGCAACGGCCTCAGGATGCGTTAGAACAGCAATCTTTTTGGTGCTGCTCCAATTGCAGCAAGTGAGCCTCATCGTCGGATTGTCCCCACCCCACCAACCGAATGAAGGCCCCCTTCTGCTTCTATCCCTGTGTGTATAATAAACCACGCCCACGAGGAACTTTGGTCCGGCCCCAAACTTACGGACCTGTCCCTCCAAGTGTTCAGCTCCCTAATCACTCCTCTCACTCCTTCCCCCCTACAAAGAGGTCTCACTTAAGCTTAAGACAGTGAAGATGAAAGTCTTACGTAAAGAGGGAGAAGCAAAGTATGTCAAGAGTGTGCTTGTTAGGAATATCGAGAAGAAGAGGAGAGTATACCTATCAAAGAAGTTGAGGTTCAATATTGGGCTAGTTTGGGAGGACGCAAGTGGAAATGAGGAAGAGGCTCTTCCATTGCTTTCTTGATTACTGAAGTTATTAACCACACTCCGGAGTCTCTAAAAGTATAGAGTAGATGTACCAGTTTAAGTAATATTAATCCAGTCATCTACTTGCAATCAATATAGTGAGTTAAGTGAACAGAAACTTTTAGAGTTTACTTAGACAGGAATGCAATGTTGTCGAAACCCCAAATTTATACTACATGTGATGTGATGTATATGGCCACGACCAAATGAAGGCGCTAAATTTGCGAGTTACGTATGCTAGTATGCTACCGGTACCCATGCCAGGACCAACTAATAATTAATACAAAGCCCTGAAGTGACAAACTCGAATCCCCCGCATCTACAGAGCCCAAAGCCAGGAAAACGAACACATTTGTGTCTGCCACTACCCTACCAAACTCCCCAGGAACCACCTCTCGTATTGTCCTTCGTTAACATGCCCCTCTTCTTTCTATTTCTACATCACACCTCACTGACTCTTCTTCTTCCCCCTTCCCTGCCAGCCCTTAAAAAGGTTTTCCCACCACTTCAAGTGTCGTTCCCTCGCCCCCTTAACACTAGGCAAAGTCAAAATCATAGCCAACCCTAAACTCAACAACGCAAGCGGTAAACTAGTAGCAAAATACCACTTAATAGTCTCCTTGAGTGAGCTAATATCATCCGTCATACTGAAAAGCCCAGACACAAAACTTAACGGGATGAAGAAAGTCGCAAGCCACGTAAGTCTCGTGACATTGTTGTTATCTTCCCGAGATCGTTGGGAATCTTGCATGGATATGATGGCAGTGACAACGGAGGTGAGTCGGTCGATTCTTTGCTGGTATTCTACCATGTACCCTAGGATACGAATGAAGTCTTCGCGCATTTCGGTTACGGGCCCGCACTTTTGGGGGGTGGTGGAGGATTGGCATTGGCAGGCTTCTGTGTGGTGAGCTATAGTGGAGAGACTTGACGGTGTATTGTTTGGAATTGTGGTAAGTCTGGATAGGTCAACATCGGTGGAGTTAGCGGTGACGGCTGTGGTTGAGGTGGTAGTACTCGTTTCATTTTCGCTGTCGGTTGCCTCTGGGAGAGGAGCCCCTGGAGCCGGGTTCGGGGGATGGCATGGAAACTGAAATGCTCGTTGAATTGTTTCCGTCAGCATCTCTCGGTACAAAGGTACGAGTCTTCTCCAGATATGGAGCTTCTTCAATGTGTCGTTGACATTGGCGTCCTTGATCAGGAAATGCTCTGGAAATGATATCTCCCATTCGATTTGCCCGAGGCGAGTACGGATGTATTCGCCGATTTCGAGCCACTCAGCGCTGATGAGATGGAGAATTGCTTGTATTGGAACATGCACACTATCAGCTGGGTTGAGCTTCGTCATATGAGATGCAGATGGGTTGAACGCATCCGTTCGTTTGGCCCAGTAGACGAGGTCGCTATAGATTGAAGACCGCGGAGGCCCCTTTGGTACTTGCTTTAAGGACATACTTGGAGTCTCCTCCCAGTTGCGATAGCCGTACCACAATGTTCGACCAGACTTTGGAGTTGGATCGCACAACAATACGCCTCCCCGAAGATATCTAATTAGCCGGGTAATTGAATTCTGGTTGAGGTGTTGTACTTACCAACATTTCCAACCCCCTTTCCGGCTCTTCCCTCGCCCGATAACCACAACGAAGCCCTTGAGCGTGCAAGGCCAACCAACGCACTTTTGTCATCCCATTTCGTCTTGTTGTTGATATCATCTTCGGGTCTTCTTTTGACATTGAACTCTTCATACTCCTCCAGACTTTCTTTCCACTCAGCCGAACTTTTGTAGTATCGTATGGATGGAAATCGTAGCTGCAACCAGCGTTGCTTCTTGGTTGTGACGTTCAAATTAGGTGGGTCAATTATTCGGTCCCGTGTATTATACCATGCATAATCAAAAATCTGTTCCCTGAAAAAGGCTGGCTCGATATCGTAGTGCCCACCAAGATACTCAATCACGTCGCGGGAGAGATCCTCAACGATGTAAAGTCGAAATCGTCCCTTGGTAGCTTGAGTCTCTTCGGATTCGTTTTCTAGAGCGTTTTTCAACTCCTGAGAAGTTTTGTACACCTGAGTGACTACGCCAGAAGGAAGATAGTCCAAGCGTGTAACTGTCGTCCGTGAGGCTCGTCTTTCAATCTCGGCTCGTACATATTTATGCTTGGCTTGCAAATCTTTCCACCGCACTGGAGAAGTTCCAACTTCCATGAAATCAGCCAGTAGTCTCAAGGAAGGCCATGCTGCGTCTGCGAGAGACTTGACATGAGCGAGGTATGGCCGATCTTTGGTGCTAAAAATAGAAATGTCAGAATCGAAACATGAGTAGGAAAACAATTGATCTCTTCCTTACCTCAACTCCCATTTCACTCTTTCCTTAGCCGCAGCTTCGTCGTCATATATATTACCCCATCCCTCGTAGCTGTCATCAATGAGCTTTTTGTTGTAGTATGTATACTGCTGTCCCTCCTTCTCCAAATTCTCCTTCAAGGTAGTATTTCGTCTCTCCATCTTGGAGGCATTCATAAATCTTAGCAGCAACTTCGAGATGGAAGGAAATCGAAGTGAGAAGGCTCAAGATCAAGTTTGATGGTCAGCTATTCTGTACAGCGTCACTATACTGCTGCATGCATCTGCGAGGTATGTATCACGTCTGACAACACACATAGCGCGATAATTTATAGATTAGATTTCTTGATGAAATGAGTGAAGGGATACCATTTTGGCCACAAGTCCAAGTTGACAACTAGCTCGTGAATGTGATGATGGGAAAGAGCCGCAAAAAGGAGGAAATTTCCCTGAATGAGGCTGAGAGACTAAATGGGAAACAAGACAGGGGGATCAGTCCGATGCCGGCCCGGGCCGCGTTCATCAGGTGACTGTTCTGGAATCAAGAAATAACACTTTCACCCATTCTGTTCATAGAAACTCCAGATAAGTGATATAGGATTCTCGCTGATTAATTGGGGTCATAGAGTTCTCTCTTCTTTTTCTAAGACAGTTCTGGTCGGTCTCGTGACCTATCCCACCCCTCCCCTCGCCAGCCCCTTTTCAATTTCTTACTTCATATTACCAGCCATTGGCCACCTCGAAATAAATCCTTCTTTCCTTTCCGAATCTCATCACGCTCGTATACGGCCATTCTCACAATAATCTCTCCTTCTGTCCTCACATCTTCCCTCATAAGTGTTGTTTCCATAGCGATTCGCTTTCTTGAGAGACCCTGAAAATGCAGGTAGAGAGGGAAAATGGAGGCGTTACGCTGAGCATCACAAACGCCACCATCACGAATCAAGACAATTTCACCTTTTTATGTGAGACTGGCCAGCCCTTCACGTTCATCCGATTCTGTATAACGAGTAATTCTGCCAAGGCCATTCCGGCAGGAAACACTGTGTTTCATCCAGCGAATAAAGTCAGCGCTTAGCCTGCTCATCCTTACTTCCCTCGTCCCTCTCGCTCCGCCACAGGCAAGTTGCCGGGCATAATTAGAAGCCGTGGCCGACAACGTCATTTGTCTGCTGCAACACCTTCAACCTCTTCTGTTTTCTTTGCCATACACTCCTTATTTTCTTGTTTTTCCCATCGTGGGTTATTTCCATTATGTTCGATAACCTGAATTGCTCCGTCGTTCCCACAGAATCAGCAACAGACGCTGGTGTCGCGGGGGCAGGAGTAAGTTTCTTTCTTTCATACCTACCTCCCCCCTCTAAAATCCTCGAATTCTAAATTAAGAAACACAGGTCCTCCTCTCCTTCATCATCACAGCAGGACTTTCTCTCCTCCTGAGCGCACTTATCATACTCCGCGAAGTACGATGGCAATCCGAAGCAAAAGTCATTCGAAAGCTCCTCCTCTCCTTCAGTGATCAGCAAGTCATCACTGGAATTGGCATACAATGCGTCGGTCTGGCCAAGATGGAGTTTCTTATTCCATACCACTTTTTCATCATCTGGATGCTATCTTTGCTCTCTACTGCTACGCACATCGGGACGCTTCTGGCGCTAGTTAATGATTTTAAACGAGATTGGGTATTGAGATGGTTGAGACAATTTTTTATGTTTGTCAATTTGGGTATATTCCTCCAATTCGCACGATCGATAGAGATACTGACAAAATAGTTCTCTCCTGCATATCAGGAATTTTCCTCCTCATGTCAACAATGAGAAATCTCCCAGCCACCCTCCCAATCGCCTGTGTATGGCAACTCCCCTCAAACGGCGCCCCTTCAAACGCCGGAATCTCCATCGCCGGTACAATCGCCGTCATATCGGGAAATCTCATTATGTTTGTGATGGGAGTTTGGTATCTACACGTCAAAGACCGAAAATGGCTGAAGATCCTCCAAATCGGTGGTCTCCTTCTGAGCGTCGGGATCGCTGCTGGAGCTTCCGTTCGAGTCCTACTGCTTTCACAAGCTTTCGGTAACCCGGGTGACAATTTGCATCTAAAAGATCAGGCTGAGAAAGAATGGAGTTTTGGGCAGTTACTTCCATTGCTGTTACTTCTTTTGCCTTTGGTATCGGCTGTGGAGATTATGCGAGGTAGTTCTCCCATACTGAAGAGGATGTGGTTGAAAATATGCTAATGGTCCTCGTGCAGGTGAAATGAAAGTTCCCTCTCCACTACCCGATGACGAAATGTCCCTTGTCGATCGGGGGTCCAAAAAAGGATCTCAGGAAAGGAGTTCCTTCCAACCCAATCCATTTTGGGGTGAGCAAAGTCGGTGGAGCAAGTGAGGAGTTGTAGAAGGGGTGTGCATCTAACAGTACACATATTAAAACACAACCAACACCAAACGCTCGAATACTTTATTGGGGCGAAATAGCGGTCCGAAATACCCAAATCAATTATACGAGATATTTCTGGTCGATGTCACCCTCCCACTCTTTGAATAGAGTACGCATGCGCTGAAGGGTTGGTGTTATACACGTGGTTGACCTCAATTTATTCGATATTTGGTGGTTTCAAGTTGATGGGTGGCCGTATGGCTCCAAAGTACACCGCCATAAGGATTCCATACCACGAAGGCATAATTCCGAGGACGGTGATCGAAAATGGAAACTCGAAATCGGAGAGCAGGAATGGAGAAGTTACAGGAGAGGTAACAGGTGTGAAGCAGGGGAAGAAAAGCGGATTATGGATGTGGATTGTTACAACTCGAGCACTCTCCACACATTCCTGTAAGGAGAAAGCATGGGACCTTTGTGACGCTGTTGTCCCCCAGGTTTGACTTGTAGGAGATTTCGTGATTGACTCGCGTAGCTCAAATACTGCAATTAGGAAAGCGAATTTTAGTATGCTGTTTGCATTTAAAACAACTCTATATCCGTTGATTTACAAGATCACCCATTGGACGTTAAAAATAGCAGTAAATAGATTTGTGCTTGCCTACATAGCTCGTTGTCCTAACTTTCTAGGATAACTAGAGTCGATTATTCTAAATAGCTAGGCTATCGTCTTTAAGACAATTCACTAGAATTACCCTACTACTCTTAAACAATGAGGGTACTATCGACTGCCACTTTAATGTCTACAGGGTGTACGATTTACATTCCTACCTCACTTAAGCTAAGTCTAAACAAGTCCAAATCACTTCCTCACCAAATCTACAACTCCACTTCACGTGACCCATCTCAACATTACCTCTTAGGTTCGTTCTTTATCCTGGACCAGGCGCAAACAACCCCCTCGGCCTCCCACTCCCATCACAACTAGCAAACCTCCAAAACCCCCGATTCCACAGTGTAAAACAATTCATCACCACCCATCTCGCGGGCCCCGGAATCGGGGGCCAATCTTTATACAAGCCTTCTTCGAAAGTGACGTCTAAGTTTAGGAAAAAGAAGGGGAGAGCGTTGAATTTTGTCATCGAGGTCTGTGTTATTGATCGATTATTAACGAGAAAGTTTGAATATTCAAAAACGAAGGGGAGGAGTTTGAGATGAGAAATGCGTGGAGCTGAAGGTGTGATAATATGCGAGAGAGGACTCATAGGAGGGAAGAAGACGTAAAGGGAATGAAGCTTATGAATAGGACTTGTAAAGAGAACAGAATAAGAAGAGGACCAGATAAGGGGTTTAAAAAAGAAATGAGAACTCACCACAGCATGTTTTCCCTCTTTATCCCATAACTCCTTTATAGGGAGGGCATCGCCGTATTTTGAGAGAGCGAGGAGGTCTTGAATTTCGGTTTTGAGGTGGGAGTGGAGAGCGGGAGCGAAGGATGTTATTATTGAATTGAGATGGGTTGCGGAGAATGTGGATTCTTTCCCTGAGAGGTTCTCTAAGTATACTTTGAAACTGTCAAGGCCGGGTTGGAAGGACACTGGGATGATGTTAGTAAGACGGTGTCTTGTGACAGGGGTAGTTGAAATGAATTGAAGACGGAGATAGATAACGGTGGGTGACATTTTGTTCTTCGGCTCAAAGAGAATTGAGAGGGGGACTTTGTTGTACATCACGAAACTCAGTGCGAGGGCTCGCTTATCATGGGATGAGACGAGAGGGATAAAGCAAGATATAGGAGAATCATGAGAAATCCACAATGATAGCTGCGGGGAATCCCCACCTTGTGTAATGTAATGAAAATAAAGAAATAGAGCAATCTCACTTACTATGTTGCTGAACATTATCACCCATCAAGCCTTTCACGCCAACCGCCTCCTCAATCCCTGGGAAAAACAAATCTTCCTCGCTTGTATGATGTTCATGGACAACTGCATGCCAACACAGACTATAGCCAATAAAATCCTTGTAATCAGAAGGTTGTATGTTTGGTCCTTGGATGTAGATGCTGTTGAGACCACGGAGGAGTGCGTTGTGGACTATGCACATTTGACTCGCTGTCTCCGTATAGGGACCAGTGTATCCTGTCTAAAAAGACAGTCAGTTTGGGGATTTTTAAAACATGAAAAGAGCAAGATATGCCTTTCTTTCTCTGTATTTGGGAGTTTCAATCAATGGAAATGGTGTATCTGCCCACCGACGTGGGTTTCCAGGAGTTGTATTCTTCATTATGGAGACAACTTTTTGTTAGAATTATTAAAACAGGGAGAGAACGTAGCGGTAGTAGTTTACATATTTAAATATCCCCCGTGTTGTGAGAAACTGGTTTCGGTAGCAACAAAATCCGATTGCTACCGAGAATCTTAGAAATCACCGGTAGGAAGCAAGGGGCCGAAGTACGGTATTGAATTTTGTATAAGAAAGCCCCAGAACAGTTCTAGTTTTTCTTAGAATACTCAACTGATAAACTCCTCTTTGCCATTTACTTAACCCTCAATCACGATGAAAGTTCTCTTGTTAGGCGCCACAGGAAATGTCGGATCACGCATGCTCCCCGCACTCCTCGCTCACAAACACCAAGTCGTCGCCTACATCCGCTCCCCCAACAAGATTCCCTCAGAGCCCAAATCCCAACTCTCCTCCATCGTCACAGGTTCCGCCACCGACAGCGCTGCAATTAAAGCTGCGATCCTCGCAAATAATTGCGATGCCGTTGTGAATGCAGCAGGCGTGGCTGGAATGACAAGATTCCATTCCCAAGGCGATTTTCCAGCCATCTTCGCAGCTGTCGTGAAGGCCACCGCAGAAGCGGGAAAAGAACGTGGTGCACCTATTAGATGTTGGCTCATGAGTGGGTTTGGGATTTTGGATAATCCGAAGAAGCCCTATCTGATGGTTGACTAGTAAATGCTCCTCATTCTTCTATTTCCCGTGTTTGTACGGAGTAAGGCATCTAACGTTCTCCAGTGTACCCCTCTTCCCAGCGCACAAGCCGAACTACAATCTCATCAGATCGTACGCGCCTGAGACTCTCGCATGGTCGCTTTTCTGCGCATCACAAATGAATCCTCGACATGAACCGGCGCAATTCCCTGCTGATGTTGATGCGGCGAGTAATCTGGTTGCGAAAGCTGATTTCCCGCCGGCCTGGAGTGACAAGTTTAGGGGTGTCCCGTTGATTGGGGGGTATTTAAATGCGATGGCGCAGGGACAGGATTATTTCTCGGTGCTAGAGAATTGCGTTGACTTTATGGCGGCGGATTTGGAGAAAGGGTTGGAGAGTGAGTGGGTTAGGAAGAGAGTGAGTGTCAAGGAGAAGAGTAAGGTTACTTGAGAAGGGGAAGACTGGGGTTAATGTACTATATTCTGCTTGCAAATTGTAAATTCTAATATAGCAGCTCGATAATATATGGCTCGCAATTTTGGCAAAGAGCCCACTGCAGTCCAAAAAGTGTCGGAGTGGCATTTTATAGAAACGAAGAAGGACTATTTCTTATTCCCCGTAGCATTATCTTCCTTCCTTATGATGTCCTTATTAACTACCTATACGCCTCCATTTACGTTTGTCTTTCTCTTTCAGGACCAAATCGCCAAATTTCACATTTGATCTTTCAACCAAGTTCCAACTTTTCTGCACACCGAAGCGCACACCGGACCGTACAGCGCGAGATACGTTTCCATATTTCTTTTCCTGTGTTTCTTCTTAAAATCTTCTTACTCTAACATACTCCTAATTATAATCTTTCTCAGCTTTATTAGAACCGTCTTGAAAGTTGACTATATACAATGATTCATTTCAACAAGAATTCTCGTATTGGCCTGGTTTAACTCCCTTTCGCAACTTTACTACCATGCTATAGTGAGTATCAGTTAAAAAACCCCCTAAAAGACGTACAAACCAAAAGATTATACCAGGGGTCCAATAACCCCCACCCCTAACGAGCCCACCACCATGGGTCTATGCGTACAGGGCACTTTCACGATAAATCATTAAATTGATCAAGGACTATTTGATTTAGTTAGGAGTAGACTACCTATGGCGTTGAATAAGTACATTGACCTAATGTTCCTGCTTTAAAACTAACTTATTTATCTAATCCTGTAGTATAGCCTTCTATTCTTCTATAACAGCTTAGCGGGATCTCCTCTATAGTAGTAGGTTAGTGTTTTCTTCTATAAATTGCTTGTTTGATCTACTACTAGCACTTCTCTATAGAATTTATATCTAGTGAGGTAGAAGGATGTAGTATTAAGATAATACTATATTTTATCCGAAATTTAGTATAGTAGTTATATATAGACTTATATCTATAGATAGTATTTCTATCTTCTATAAATAGAGGCTTAGTCGAGGGACGAAGAGTATAAGTAACTAGAGTAAAAGCTGCTATAATCTCTTAAATAAAGGGTTCTAGGAGTTATATAAGATAGTCTCGTTATAGAAAGGCACTACTCTTTCTATAACCTTTAAGAAAGATAAGAGGGGATTTATATCTATAACTAATAGCTCTTAACGCGTTTATAGGAGTTATATAGCCTTGATAAAGTTAGTACTAAACATAGGTATTATAGAACTATTCTAAGTATCCTTTATTAATATTCTAGGTTACTCTATACTTAGCTATTCGTTCTCTAACTTAAAAGGTAACCTTGTCTAACTAGAGAACCTTTAACTACTCTACTATCTAGAGTATATATATAAGACTCTATAGCTACTAGGCTTTTACTTATATAAGAGTTAAGTAAGACTTTTAGTAGGAAACGTACTAATAATAGCTCTATTAGTATATTCTACACCTAAGTGTTTAAACTAAATAAACTAGCTCTAACTTGTTCTTTAACGCTAACTAGTCTATAGATCGGTTCTTCTAGCTTTCTATATAATATATAATAATATTATCTACTTCTTTATTCGATAGAAGGAATATAGAATTACTATACTCTAGGCGAGCTTATTCGAGAGCTATATATATTAAGGGTTATATCTATAGAGTAGTCTTAGATATCTAGCGACATCTATAATAGTAATATATATATATATAATCTATATACTTAATAACTATATATTCGCTTAATAATATATATATATATAAGTAATATAAGTATATAAGGAGGTAAGAACTCTAGTTTAGAAAGGATAATAGAATCTTCTTATATATAGATAGCCTCTATAGTTTAATTTATAGTATTTACTATAAGCTCTAATATAGTTTACTACCGAGTAGATTATATTATCGAGTAGATCACTTTTCTCTACTCTACTACCTTTAAGATAGAATTAACAACTATAACGTATAGTATTAATTAATCTGAATTAGAATCTAATAAACTAGAAGTATTTATAGCTACTTAACAAGTACGTGTATTATGACTAGACTTCCTGTAAGTGCTATATTGTCTTCTAGACGGCTGCCTCTTCTTTTGAAAACCTCTCTTAGAGCGCTTATCGCGTTAAACCTGCTCCTCTACGTCCTTCTAAGCTAGTAAGTTCTATACATCCTCTATAGTAAGTGTACCCCCTTAATAGACCTAAGTCTTTTTTGCTCTCTAGTGTTTACTAAGTGCTTTATTTATCTTACGAAGGGTATAGACTTTAGTAGATAATAAAGTTATCTTATAAGCTAATAGCTCTATACTCTTAGCTAGTATAGCGACTGTCTAGAAAATAGGTGTTAGTAAGCTTCCTTGATAACGTGTAATATAGTTTTTAACTAAAGTTGTCTATAAAAGAGTATTAGTTAGGTTTTAGAGAGTCTACAAGACCTAGAGGTTATTATCTATAGAGAGGTCTACGAGAGAGGTTAGAGTCTATAGCCTTATATTAAGCTTTAAAAGAACTATATCTAGATTAAAAGGTACTAAACTAGCTCCGCGGAATCCAGCTTAACTATTCTAGAGTGTAATAGAGGCTTAATATCTAGCTTTAAAGGTAAGGAAGAACTTAACCTTTGTAATATAGTTGATATAAGCTTTAATAAACGTCTTAATCTAGAAACTATACTCCTGTTTTAGTATACTAAAACACCTAACATCGAGTAGCTAGGTTAAATGAGAAGAGTAAGGAGGTAGACAAAGAGTAATAATGTTATATACTATATAATACTCTTGAAATTCAGCGGATTTATAACTCTTATACCTATTAAGAATAAGTATTCGATATAGCCCCTTTACGCGAGTAGAAGTATATTTATTAAAGTGCTTTAGCTATTCTAGACCTGTCTTATTATTTGTCTATCTGTTACTTATAGGTTTAATAACCTAGTTGTATAGAAGGCTGCCCTTAGTATACTAATTTAAGAGGTAATTCTTTCCTTAGACTACTAGAAACAGAGAGATACTCTAACTCTTACTATTAATACAAATAATCGCTATTACCTATTCCCGATTACCTAGCTGAACTGCCTTACCTCTACTACGTCGATCCGCGCGTGTTATAACTATTAATAAGGAGATTACCTCTATTATAAAGCCGGTCTTGTCGAAGTTATAGAAATCGGAGTCGACGATACTATATTTAGCCTACATATTCTCAACTAGTCGAAACTACGCGCTAATTAGCTCTAGATCTTTATATAAGGCTCTCTAAAAGTCATAGACGCGATTAAAACATGTCTTTAACTCTAGTCGTCGTTTAATAAATTGATATACCTAGTTCTTTCTAACGTGTCGTGCCTCTCGAGATTTAAGTAGGAGATTTACTATATCTTCTACACTAGCTAGACAAGGTATAAAGCCTTGTAAATCTAGATCAAGTATATATCGAAGAATCGACTCCTCCTCTAGGTCTGTTAACTTATAATAATTAGCTTTAGAATCGAGGTAGTAGGTTCGGCCAGCTATTCTATTAGAGAGGCTTGTATATAGTACTTTATAGATCTTTACTATAGAGCGTTTACTAAGCTTTTTAGATGTCCGAATAGCCTTGATTACTAGAATGATTCTCGCTTCTTAGGTTTAAATTTCTATAGTAAATAGTTAAGAAAACGCGTGTTAAAGTTTTAAGGTAGTATAGTAGAGAAAAGTAATCTACTTAGTAATATAATCTACTCGGTAGTAAACTACGTTAATATTTTATCCTCTCTCTCTATTTTTATAGATATATATCTAGAGCTACTATATTCTCTAATTTAGTAGTAGGTTCCTATATTAGATTCATATAGCTAGTTTATTTAACTTTATACTTAAGACGAGTATTAGAGCCTCTCTCTAGAAGCCTTTTCTATCGCTAGTCTAAAATTCTCTCTATCTACTACTCTATAGAATTATCTACTAAGATTATAGACAGTTAAGTATTATCTATAATTTAACTAGATAGCGGATCTATAGTAGCTAGCTATAATAAGTCTATATTAAAGACGTTATAGATACTAGATAGAGTATCTAGTCTATATATAGATAGACTAATAACTATAATAACTATAAATTTTATAGATTAAGCGTCGAGTTTCTTACTAGTCTTCTCTATCTATATATTTCGTAAGCTTAAATAAACTTTATCTCTAATCTTATATATAGAAGTAATATTTTATAAACGATTAGCTTATACTTTCTAGTCTTACTAAGTCCTAGCTATTAATAATTATATCTATTCTATAATAGCCTTAATTCTTACTACTATTACTTTACTCTTTTAAATAGAAGTCTTTATATAGATAGATGCTATTATATCTACTAAGAGGTCTATTATCTATAGTAGATAGCTATAGCTAAGTTAGAAAGAGCTTACGCTTATTAATAATAAATCTCGTCTATTAAAGGCTAGTTATATAAATACTAGCTAGTTAGTCTAATTATCTTATACTATATTAACTTATTATCGAAGAAGTGTTTCTACTTTAGTATTTACTTATTCTATTAAGCTGTCTATTTATAGATAAAAAGCTATAGAGATCTATTATTTAATCTATAAGAAGTTATAGCTAGTCTTCTATACTTATCTAATAAATTATAGACCTCTATTAGATACTATTACTCTTAGTAGTCTATATAAGCTATAGTTATTATAATATATTTAGAGTAAATATCTCTATATTTATATAACCTAGAAGAGCTATATAAGTTTATAGACTAGCTATACTTTAGAATAAGAAGATAACCGATTACTAAATATTCTAAATATCTCTACTACCTCTTTTATACTAATAATAGTATATAGTAATAAATAAGCGAGTAAATTCCTCTAATAATATTATCGAATTATAAGTTATAAGAAGTACTTCTTTACTTAGATAGTTTATAAATACTACTATTATATTAAAGCCTTTACTTATAGATAGTAGTCTAATAAAATCTATCGAGATCTCCTACTATTACTATTCTAGAATAGGTAATAGATAAAGTAAGCTTTATTTATAGTCTCTCTAGACCTTAGTACATTTATAAATTCTATAATTATAGATAAACTATTTAATAGTAGTCTATAAGTTTAGCTAGAAGAACTCTCTTAAAACTACTATAATTATTCTATTCTTACTAGAGTAGCTTATAAGTATAGAGTTATAGAGTTTCTATATGTTGCAACATATTTGGAGTGAATATCACTGTATTCACGTGACCTGGGAGGGCTATATAAGTTCGTAGACTAGCTACACTTTAGAAGAAGAAAGACGACCGATTACTGAATACTCCGAAATACCCCCTTTACCTCAAATATACCAACACTGATCAGTGAGCGTATAACAGCGCTCCTTATCAAAGCTCTTGAAGAGTAAACCTCTTGATTCTCAACACTCGCCGGTGGCTTTATTAGTACGGCAAGGATCAAGTTGTTGCTACCGCGGTAGGATATAGTAGGTGGTGGCTTTATTAGTACATCTACAGGAAGTGGTGGCCTTATTGGTACACTTCATATATCGAAACCGTGAAGGTCAAATTCGATCGTTCGAGACACTTCCCATCGAACCTCCATCGATTCTTAAACAACGAACCCCCCCACCCTCAACCTCCTCTCGAACCGACCCTCTCGAGCCTCAAAGCCTTGATCTCTTTATTGAGCCCTTCGAGCACCCCCCCCTTCGCGGATAGCCTCAACTTGCTTCCGCTCGACAGGACAAACGCGCGAATTTACTCTGCTAAAGAGCCTCAATTTCCCTCAATCGCCAGCTTTCCACATACACAAACGCCGCCCGATTCACTCTGCCAAAGAGCCTCCTACCCCGCATTCGCAGAGCCTCAATCGCCAGCTTTTCCACTGTACAAACACCGTCCGATTCACTCTGCCAAAGAGCCTCAATTTACCTCGCATTTGCAGAGCCTCAATCGCCAGCTTTTCCACTGTACAAACACCGTCCAATTCACTCTGCCAAAGAGCCTCAATTTACCCCGCATTCGCAGAGCCTTAACACCTCCTACCTCCTAATCTCTCGCGCGCTCGCAGATCAGCTAGGTATCGAATACCCGAACCATATACCCTCCACCGAACACCCGAACATATACACCTCCCTGGCAAAAGAGTTTAAACCTCTGCCAGCCTTATTCACTTCACCGCGGAAGAGCCACAAATATAACCCGCATTCGCAAATAAAACGTAAACCTCTTACTCTTCAACCCTCTATCGGTGGCCGTACTAGGTACGATACAGGAGTAGGTTGTTACTACCGCAGTAGGATATAGTAGGTGGTGGCTTTATTAGTACACCTACACGAAGTGGTGGCTTTATTAGTACACTTCATATATTGAAACTGCGAAGGATTAAACTTGGTACGAGTTTAATAGTGAATGGAAAATGGAGGAGAAATGGGAAGGAAATAAAGGGGAATGGAAAGGGAATAACGGAGGAATGGGAAGGAAATAGATGACAGGTGGATAGGTGGATGTCTACATACAAGAGCCATTTTGTAAAGTTTCCCCAGTGTTGCAACATATTTGGAGTGAATATCACTGTATTCACGTGACCTGGGAGGGCTATATAAGTTCGTAGACTAGCTACACTTTAGAAGAAGAAAGACGACCGATTACTGAATACTCCGAAATACCCCCTTTACCTCAAATATACTAACACTATATAATAGCTATCTATAGTAGCTTATAATTAGAGATCTAAAGTCTATCTCTAAACTAGAAATAACTATCTTTGTCTACTAAGTAGTTAGAGACTAAAACTTTAACTAGTAAAGTAATATCTATTAGAAATACTCTTTTTTCTTCTCTTATTAAGTCTATAAGACACTTATAGTCCTCGTTCTTTACTTTCTCTTCCTTCTAGAGGCCTTATAGACTAGGCTTACTTACTAATACTAGCGCTAGCCGAATAATATTCTCTCGAATTATTTCGTCTAGAATTAGTTATACTATTCTATAATTAAGTCGTTTATCTCTCTTCTCTAGAAGGTTCTAGTCTCTTCTTATTAATACGTCTAGTAGCTCTTCTTTCTTATCTAGATAGTATTAGATTATTAGGTTAAACTTACTTAGTATTAACTACTACTATATTTATCTTTTAGATAGTTTATAGACTGTTATAAAGTACTCGAGATTTTTATAATCTATAAGTACTATAAATTAGCTAATACTCTTTAATTCCGCTTTCTATTCTTTAAGATAGCGAATAATAGCTAGTAACTCCTTATTATATATTAGATAGTTATATTCTATAGATATATATATATATATTTTTAAGAAGAAGGCTATAAGCTATAACACGCTATTCTTTACTTAAGAGAGTACGCTCTCTAAGTAGTATCTAGAGAAGTCTATTTCTAGAACTATCTTATTATCTAGATTAAACTAAGCTAGTACTAGAGCCTTTATAAAGGCCTTCTTTAACCGTTTAAAAGTTCTATTCTCTTCGTCTATCTATTAGAAAGATATATCCTTTTTAATAAGTCTATAAAGAGGAGCTATAATCTATAAAAAGTTCTTAATAAACTGTCGGTATATAATTCTAGTGAATAGCACCTTGTACGAGAGCCTAGTAGATCTATATACTTTAGGTTATGTGAGTAGCTTGCTACTCACATACTTAAGCTTGTAGAGTACCACCTCTCTTTACCTTTACTCTTTATACACGAATGAATACAAATAGAGATTATATTTGTATATCACCTTTTACGACAACTAGGTCGTACTAACATAAACTATTAATAGAAGTTTATAAATCCTAGGAATCTAAGGACACCTTTTATAGTTATTAGTACTTTCTAATCTATAATAGCCTATATTTTTATTAGGTCTATCTATAAGCTATTTCCTACTTTAATAATAAATCTAAGGTGTACACAGACTTCTGGTAGTGGGTTCGTAACAACCTACTAGTAAAAGAGGCGCACGAGATAGAGGCTTTAGGCAGTAGGTAAGTAGCACCAATGTTTCGCACGCATTCTGTGTCAAGACGAAGTACTCCCCTGCTATGGCTGTCAAGATGCAGTAATCGCTGCTCCTACTATTCCAGATTGCAAATTACCAAGAAGAGATTCACAGAAAGTAGTTGTCGCTATGCCTTAAAATCGATTCATAAAACTACTACTCTTGCGAATCTACCTAGGATGTGGACTAAGAAAAGTTGGATGTGTAATAAGAATACTTCACAGCAATATTTTTACAACAGTTTGACAGAACCATGCTAACCTCAAAGATCTTTAAAAAGACCCTCTTCAAGCTCCCGTGTCTCATTTCCGATCCTGCGAATATCCCCCAAAGTCAATAACCCCCTTTCCGAGACATGGGCATCAACCAAGTCCCCAGCAACCCATTCAAAATACACGTTCCTGACCTCCACCTGCCAGCCAGTGCGCTTAGCATCCAAGATCTCCTCAGTGAAAGTGGTCGGCCAACTTTCCATGACCTCGCCCGGGTCGTTATGTTCCATTTTCAAGTGTTCCCCATCAAAAGATGATTCCGTGATCTTATCACTCTGATACAGAGCCACTACTTTGCACTTGGAGTTTTGTTCTGTTTGCTTCCACTTCGCGACAATTGCTGCCATCTGGCTACCGATTTTATTGGATACCGAGCCGTCGGGGAGGACTTTGTCGGCGCCGAGAAGAAGGTAATGTGCATCTTCGAGCGCAGTGGCGATGCTGGCATCCGATACTATCTCCACCTTCAGATTTTCCCTGATCTGGGGATTGGAATTGAACGAGCTGAGTAGACTGTTGACAAATTTCACACCTTCAAATTTTGGTCGCGATTCCAAGATTGTAAGTTTGGTTTTCCATCCAGATTTCGCGTGGGTTCGGATCAGATCGTACAGGGACGTGGTAATTGTTCCTGATGCAGAAATTGTGACGATGTTTGTTATTTTCGGTGTTCCTCCTTCGTGGCCTTCTTGATCATTCCCAATAAATTCCACAAAGTGATTAGAGAGAGTAGACAGACTCTGTTGGAGCGTGGCGATTCTTTTCGAAATAGCAGATTCAATTATTTCTTTGAGACCGTGTAGGTCGGTTCCCAAGCCATTCTTAGGCTCAAGCCCAAGAAGTTCAAAACTCTTCCTCGCTGTATCCAAGGACTGGAACAAGGATGCTTCAACAGCAGAACCCATAGAGGGCCGACCATTCTTCGCCAAATGCCAAGCTCTCCATCGAATTTCTTTCCAAAACTCCTCTGGCGACTTGATCTTCGAAAGTTCAGGGCTATTAACATTTTCAAGTAAAAGCTCAAGGGCTTTGGTCGCCAACAACTGAGCCCCGCTCTCATGGTCGTCCCTCAAAATGGACAGTGCGGTCTCCAACTCGGGACTCACCAGCACCCTTCCCATCCCAATCTCTAGTTGGGGGACATGATCAAAGTTTTCTACGTCTTCTGGTCTGACGAATTGATACTCTGTGTGCTCCCAGTCGAATTTGATGGGTTTAGGATGAGGTTTGAGTTGCCAAGCAAAGGGGTGAATCGTCCATTCCGTCTTCACTTTTTCGTCGATGAGACTGAAAGGTTTCCCTCGACGCAAAAGGAATATGTCGTCGTCTGATAAAGTGGTCTCCTCAAGGATCTCACGCTTTGCTGCGTTCTCCGGGCTTATATCTGTGGGGTCGATAGAGCCTGAGCAGACAGCCCATTTGCCACTGGGTTGTGTTATTATAGCTAGAGACTAGGGTTGAAACTCCTTACGGATATGTCGATACCTTTTCGCTACGTTTGAAAAGTGCGAATGTGAGTCCGGTAGGAGACTGTGGCGGGGTGCATATGAAAGATGAGACAACTGCGCGCTGCCGTAATTCAGGAGACATTTTCTGATGAATCAATCGTGCTTGGTGAAATTCAAATTTCCATACGAGGTTAAATGGAAGTTTTCTCATCTCATAGAGATAATGTTGCGAGCCGCATTGAGGTGGTGTTGTTATCAAATGTTCCCTCCTCGGAAGTTCAAAGAAGACTCCGAAGCGGTGCCGCTATAGCAATTCAACAAGTCACGTTTAACACCCCGTATTCCAAGGTTCTGATGGAAAGCTCAACAGTGACTCACTTTTTCTCTTTGGATACTTTCCTCATCCATCAGGAACTTCCAAAAAAAAACTACCTACAGTACTCACGATGTCTTGTCGAAGGTAAATCACGCGCCCTCTCCACTGTTCCCTCTATCACCTAACAAACGTGCTAGGGCGGATACCACCAAGCGACTTATAGGATGCCGGATCGGAGAACAGGCAATGTTTGGATGTAGTGGAGGTTGTTGCCCTCGCGACGAGTCAATGGTTGGCTCCCAGCAGATCAAAGTTGCATATAAGTCTGACATTGCATCCAGATTTCAGAAAACACTCGTCAACATTTGCTTACAGGGTATCCTCCTGAACATCTTGTCCGGGAAACTTATCCCACAGGACGGAAAGGACTCTATTACAACCAATGTGGGTCATCATATCGACCCAAGTTCATCTGTCCCGAAAACGCCTGTCGGAGGTCTATCAAACCATTCTACAATCCCTCGAAGTTTGAGTATGAAATCTCAGACTTCCAAGATTGGTCAGTCCGGCCACTTGAATCATGTTCACCGAAATTGAAGGCAGCATTTAGAAATGAGAGACGGATGAAGAGCAGAGAAAACATCGGGTCCCCAGAAAGCCTTGCTTTCAACGCCCTCAGATTACGGTACTGGAACGATCCAAGCTCTCTTTCGTTGGAAGAGGTGGAATTGGTGAAGGCGGGGGATCCGTACGCGCATTGGATAAACGTTGTCACTACCCCGCGATCCTACCAGCTGGGACCTGGGGTTTGCTTGAGATGCCCTTCTTGCGGAAAGGATGCTGTGAGGGCTGGATCAAATTTTCGGATTCCTCCAAGAAAGGACGATAAAGCGTGGCGGCAGATCAACGTCATGATTGCTGCTGGGGATGATATGGATGCGTTCTTTTCTCCCTGCTCGACGATCGAGCAGCATGAAGAAATGGTCGTGGAGGCCCTGAGACGCAGAGTACAGGAGGAGAAGGCAAACGATTGGGAGGAAGAAAAGCGAAAACGAATAGCAAATGCCATATGAACTGTGTATTTCAAGGGGATACCAGCAATAGTAATAACTTTGCCTGATGCCAAGATAGGTTTCGTTAGAGAACTCTGAATGATTGAAGATAGGTCGTCTGATTATTGGAAAGGAACGTACTCGTACGATCAACCTCCTCTCCCATCCATCTGGTGTTTTCGTATGTTTTTGCCCACCTGTTGATAACGGACACCTTGTCCTGAACTAGACGATCCTCGGAACTCTTTCCGACTTTCGAACTGGTCGTGTAGCTTCTGTTCAAACGTCGCAGAATTACACTCGCTTTGCGGTCCGGTGAAACAAGAGAACCCTGGGGTTACCCAAGGTCAAAAACGCCTCGGAAGATCCGCGAGGCAGGATTGCATAGAGGCCGTAACTTTCCTCTCCCTCATGCATCTTGAGTCTTGACCAGCACCAACAATTCGTCCTACCCCGGATCTCTGAAGCTCTTCATATCATGTCTGGGGCAGGAGGGAGGGGGTCTTGGTATTGCTTGACCACCTCCGCCAAGTCGAGCCAAGAAGCGAGATCCCAATTCTCCGACGGTTTCGCATCAAAGCGCCAACAGACACACACCTCGCTGAGACGGCGCATTGAACATTGGGAAGGTATAAAGTCAGCTCCAGGCCTTCTAAATGTTTAGACGAGGAGACAAAACCGTATAGCCAAGAGTTCCCCATGCGCCGCCTGCGTGTTAATCCTCCTCTCCAGGAGCTTGTAAGCTAGGTTTTGTTTGGACGTCCCCCAAGCACTTTATTTTTCCAAGTCCTTAACGTTGACTTTCGCTTTTCCCCTCACGAGAGGGTTGTACTCTGATTCTCTTCCGTGTATTGTTGTTTTACTATGTATATCCAAGTTTGAAAAAATCGAAACGTCGTCTGGGAACGCACCACAATTCGATATTTCGAAAAACGAGCTGGAGACTCGCCTACAATCTCTCCTAGAATTTCGAAGCTGGATTTCGGCAGGAGATACGAAACGCCCACTCTGAAAGTCGCAAATCTACACCATGGCGGAAGAAGAACCAAATAGTCAGCTTTATTGCTGCACAACCTGTACGGAGAAAATCTTGGATCATCGAGCTCGAGTTTTATGCCACCACTGTCTAAATTATCATCTATGCGCAAACTGTTATGTGGCCAAAAACTATGCCCGACCTCATCTTGACGCACATCCAACCATGGTGTTCAAACAATCCGGGTTTTTTGTCCCGGGAGCACCAGGTTTCGCACCCAAAACAGAAAAACCTCCTCCACTACCACCTCGCCAAACATCACAAACAAATGTACATCAAGTGGAAATTCCGATGGCAGATTGGAGTGTTCTCTGGAGCCTAGTCAAATCGCCATTGAAAAAGAACACAAAACCCGCTGCAAAACCCGAGCCGCCTGTCGAGCCTTTGATCCAAATGAAAGATGTAACTGGAGCAGGCCTTGCAGTAATGACCAATGGTCATAGTGAACTACATAATCTAACCTTCCCACCTTCACCACCGAAATCCGTCGATGTCGATGGTTCAGCTCCTTCATATCCAGTTCCAGATAAATGGGAGCCATTATTTGCTGCAGACTCCACACCCGCACCAATTTTTATCGCTTTAATGGGAACTATTTTCAGCTGCTTGGATCCTCGCCATACCGGGTTCCTGACCCCAGAGGTATACTCGGACTTCCTTGATGTACAAGGATACCAGTGGACGGCAAATGTTTGTAAGTTCTCAGGTCCTATTCATTGAAACAAAAATATTCGTCTAACACATGCAACCAGGGAAGAACTCGCTCGATGCTGAAGGTGGAGAGAACCACAAGGAAGTTGCAGATCTCGAATTTGGGATCTACCTAGCAGATCTCAGCATCTCACACAAACTCATGGTCCGCCCCAAATCAGCAACTCCAGAGGATGTCGAGGGTGCAGATATGATAGAGCCCAAATCGCCCGCCAAGGAAAGAGTCAAGGACTCGATGAACTTCGGTGCCAACATGCCAATCCTCTCTCGACAGGGTTTCATCGACCTTAGCGCTATCGAGTATCTGGTTAGCCCCACCAAAGGACACGAGTATTTGCAAAAGGCAATCGCTGAGTATGGAATCTGGAAACAATTGGGAGAACTCCCAAGAGCTATGCTCCCTGATAACTCGTTGCCAAAGGCTTCTCAGATCAAGTCTATGGCGACGGATGCCGAGGTGAAGGAAGCTAGCAAGGAAGAAGAGAAAGGGGCCATTTCGGCAATGCCACCACCTCTTCCAACACGAACGAATACTGGTCTGAGCGAGAAAAAGGTGGAAGCTCCTGTTGTTGAGAAAGAGCAATTTCATGAGGTGGATTTGAAGCTTGATCCAAAAGAGGAGGAGGTCTTTGAGGGCCCAAAGTTGGAACAGGATCAGGTGAAGAATGGAAAGTTAGCTGCATCGATAGCTGGTTCTGAGGAAGGGGGCCACAGCCGGAATAGCAGTGAGTCTGGCAAGTCATTTATGGAACTTTACAAAGAGAATTAGTTATGCTGTACTGTTTTAGATAGGTACCGAGAGCAAAAATCTTACTCGAGCAAGGCTTGGTTGCCTTTGCGACATGATATTATATATTATCACACATGGAAATCGTAAATCTAGTTTATCAAGTTTTGCTGCATAAGGCGTACCACACCTGAAATTTTCTAGACTTCGGAGACAATTAGTTTCAAACACTCTGTGGCAGTTCTCTTTTACCTATCTATCTAGCCAGCTGCCTCGGGAAATTCTCTTGTGGTTCGTTCCTGCCAAACCTCCAATTATCGGGTCTTTGTGGCCCCAGCCACGACACCATCAAGCATCGTGCCTTCCTATTTCAAGTCTGACGAGCAAAAATTTGAGACAGGTAGGTAGGTGGGGAGTTCCTAGTAGTTTTCCGTCTTTCATCGAAATAATCCAACCAGCTCATCACCGGCATCAAGCAGCTACCCGCAATGTCAAATCCGTAAGGCGCCTCAAATCCCCGTACCATCCTACCATCGCATCAACCTTCTAACAACCCCAGGTATTCCGGACACCTTCTTGCGCCATCCCACAAATCAGAGGGCCTTTCAATTATTAACACTGGCCCCTACAACACATCGGTAACGAAGAACCAAATTTGGAATCAACAAACGTTTGTCCTCCTCTTTTATGATACTTCTGTATAGCAAACGCTAATCATCTACTATAGTACATGGAGCGAATATGAAGAACAGAACCGGGGACATTCCGCCTGGCTAACGAACCAAGATGCGAACGAAAAATCCATCGAGACTATCCAACAAATGAACCTGCCAACGGTGCTCAAGAAATCTAAGAAGCATAGACAAAAAGAAAGACAAAGAGAAAATAAGGGGAAAGCACAAGTGCAACAGCCCCCACACCTCCTCCAAAATACGGCCAAGAAAGAGAAGAAGGTAGTTCGAACGACGTATGTTGAAAGTGGGCCTGCCAAGGCACGGCGCGTTCAGCAAAACGAAAAGGAGAACAAACAACTTTCCCGCGTGCTGGCCGAGATGATGGCATATGAACGATCGAAGTTTGGGTTCAGGTAAATACTCATCCCCGTAGTATATTTCCTCGTGTCTCCAACCAACCACTTTTCAGGCTTCAAGGCCGATTCCTATAAATACGCAGTATCCCGCCCACACCGCCTCAGAACTTTTAAAGCAAGACGAAGTGGAAGACTGGTCGATGGCTATAAACTCCCTCCAGACACAAAGATTGAAACAAGATGTCGAAAATCGGTTCCTGAATCTTACAAGGGAACCGGTATCCTCGATAGAAGGAATTAAGTGCGAGAAGGAGAGCGATAGTTGTGAGGATGGCAGTGACCTGGAGGAGGGAGAGATACGTGAATTTCCACGTCCGTTATCCAATGAGATCAAGCCTGAACCTGTCCTAGAAGTCGAGCCAAGAATCAAGCAAGAGCCGGTTTGATTGCGGGGATTTTAACATGGTAAAGGTTCCAGGCTGCTTTCGTGGAATGCCAGGTAGATGTACAGTCGGTCTCCACTGCTAATCGACACTCGGACATAAAGCGCGAACTTTTCTTTACGCGACTCCCTACCTTCCTACAACAACACCAAAAAATGCCACCCATACGTACTCCTATGGGAGCCATTTCTGGGAATCACGTTCCTAAGAAGCAACTCACGCCTTACGAAAGAGGGAAAATAGTAGGGATGGCGATAGGGGGGTTAACAGACACCGACATTGCAACGCGTATGAATTGCCCCCGCACCACCGTTATTAGCACCATCTCCCAAGACTCACAACGCAACAACGGCGCCAATCTAGACAAAGGGAATAGAAGGAAGTCATATACATTTACCGACGAACGACATATCCTACGCTATGTACGCCAGAACCCAAAGAGCACCTACGAAGAAGTGAAGAAGGACTGCGCGCTAGATTGTTCTACTACCACTATCAAGCGCATTCTTAAAGAGCATGGAATCGAGAACTGGCGCGCGCGCCGCCGCCCCTTACTCACAGAAACGAATGCGGCTAAAAGACTTGCTTGGTGCCTAAGAAATAGGAACAGAAACGTGGAGGAATAGGGTATGTATATGTGGAGCGATGAGTGTTCAGTAGAGCAGGGGAAGGGCAAAAGAGACGAGTGGGTATTCCGTTCTTCGTAGGACAACAAATAGGCAAGAGACATAGTACAAACCTACGATTGTAAGAAGAACATGAAGGTTATGGTCTAGGGATGCTTTTAGGACCTTGGGAGGACGAATCTATATATTATAGATAGAGATTTTAAGTTAGCAAAGCATGGGTATAGTGCTGAAAGCTATCTCAAGGTCCTTAACGCGGAAGTGGCTCCAACATACGAGTCTTTAGACCCTAGGTATATGTTTATACAGGACAATACATCTATACATACTACTGGAAAGGTTAAAGAGTGGTTTGCTGAACAAGGGATTGAAATGGTGAAGAACTAGCCTCCTTACTCTCCTGACCTTAACCCTATTGAGCACATCTAGTGGATACTTAAGAAGAGGGTCTTTGATATGTTCCCTGATATAGCTAAGGATACTTCTACTAGTGAATATTCAAGACAAAGGCTTGAAAGTGCTCTATAAGTAGCGTGGGATACTCTAGATAAGTCTAGTTTTAATGTTTTATATTAAAGTATGCCCTCTAGAATAGAGGCCTGTATCGCAGCGGATAGGTGGCATACAAAGTACTAGCTTTTAAGCTGCTTTTATTTTTAATTCCTAGTAGTACAAAATGAAGCCCCAGCTCCTGTCTATCTATATATGTAATTACTATTTAATTCCTATATAAATTGATGTTGTAGTAAACAAAAGAGTAGTTGAGATTTTGATAGAGTACGGGGTAAAAAAAAAAGTGTCGATTAGCAGTGGCCTAGTACTATACTAGTTTATAATTTCTGTCTGTCTATCTATTTATAGGTAGAAGGCTATAGACAGCTTGATCTAAATATCTAGTATACAGTAGAACTTGTTCTAGAAGTTAGATATAAATTACAGTCATCTATCTAATATAATTGTCTATAGCGCTCTATAGTGTCTATAGACGTATGTTACGTATAGCTGGGCTATTTCCTTTACATTTGTTATCTTATAGCATAGAATAGAGACGCTTTACTTACTTAAACAGTCGATTACTATATAGGCTGTATTATACTCTAACTTATCTTTTAGAAATAACTTGAAGTCTATAGTAATATATTACTAGAGGCAGTCTAGAACTGGCAGAGAGTGGAGGAATCCTAGCATATAGTCTCGAGGAACATGGGCTCGCTTATAAGCGTAGCAGTTGTAGGTATACTATACTACATCTAGGGGAAGTCTCTTCTAGTAGTACTTCTAGCTAAGGATTCAAGCTGTTTTTGCTTTACTAGAGTGTATAGAGAAGACTTGATTATAAGCTTCTTTAATCAGGTCCGCTATTAAGGTATCTTATATAGGAACTACTAATCGTCCTTAGTAGAGAAGTAGTCTATTATCTAACTAGAACTCTCCTAGCTGGTCCGATGCTTGCTTCTAGAGGGCAGCTAGTGAGTCTACTATACGATTAGCTGTTAAAATATACTCTATTAATTAGCTTGGCTCGCGTATTACCTCCTCTAGAGGGGCGAGGTCTAGGCTATTGTTTTCTAGGATTGCTAGGTCTAATTGTTCTAGCTGAAGTAGTGCCTTTGTCTAAATGAATGCTTTAAGCTTGTCCTGCGGGCCGACGTCTTGTTCCCTTCGTAGGAGGGTATCCGCTAGTATGTTATTCTTACCTGTTTAATATATAATTATAAAGGAGTATTACAAGAGTAGTTTAGCCTACCTAGCCTAACGGCTAGTAAGCTGCTTAGTTATCATAAAGTACTTAAGTACTTTGTGATTAGTATATACCTTAAACTAGAAGAGTACGCTTTAGAGTTTAGAGTACTAGTAGCTAAAAGAGCGTATAATAGCTAGTATCTCCTTGTTATAGATCTTATAGTTATATTCTATAGAGGCTATAGTCTTTGAAAAGTAACTAACAGAGTGCTATTCGCTATTAGAGTGTAATTAAGAGAGTATACTAGTAACAACTCTATCTAAAGCGTCTATTTCTAGCTTATATTCTAAGGCAGGATCGTAATGTTAGAGAAGAGGAGACGAGACTAGGCGTTACTTAAGCTCTTTAAAAGAGCGATAGTAAGGCTTGTCGAATATAAAGAGAGTTAAGGCTTTTATTAGGTGTATAAGTAGCTTAGTAACGATTCTATAGTCTTAAATAAAGCGCTAGTAGAAGTTATAAAAGCTAAGGAAAGACTAGACTCCTTTAACTATATAAGGCTCCTTCTACTCGTATATTATAAAGACTTTATCTAGGTCTACTTTAATACTATCGGTACTAACTATAAAACTAAGGTACTTAGTTTAAGTAACGCTAAATTCGTACTTCTTAATATCTGCCTATAGGCTAGTATCGCGGAGTTACTAAAGAATCTTTTATATATACTTGTCGTGCTCTAGAGAGTTGTCTAAGTAAATAAGGATGTTATCTAAGTAGGCTATATAGAAGTTGTCAAGGTAGTTAAAGAGCATGTCGTTTATGTAGCGTTAGTACGTCGTAGAGCCGTTTATAAGACTAAAGGGAAGAACTTTATATTTATAAGAACTATACCTAGTATAGAACGTCGTAAGATCTTTAGATTCTAGGTTTATATAAATACGATAGAAAGCCTAGCAGATGTCTAGCTTTATAAAGAATCTAGTATTAGCTAAGTAAGTAAGAGTCTTATTAATTAGAGGTAGAGGATAGTAGTCCTTATAGGTAAGAGCGTTAAGCTTACGAAAGTTAATATAGAAACGAAGGCTACTATTTAGCTTATGTACGAAGAGCGTAGGCGAGGTAAAGAGTATCTAGCTAGACTTAATAAATCTCTTTTCAAGGTTCTTAACTAGATACTACTTAATAGCTTTAAGCTTATCTATAGAATAATAGTATAGTAGACTATAATTAAGAGTATTAGTAGCTTCTAGCTATATATAGTAGTTGTATAAGCGGTGAGGTAAGAGCTTGTCTAAAGTAGCCTTAGAGAACACGTCTTTATATAAGCTATACTAAGAAGAAAGCTTATCTTTAATTTCCTAGACAGTTACTTTATTATTATCTTTAAGAGCCTCTTTCTCTTTCTCTTAAATCACCTAGTCTAATTTATATAGACTAGTAGAAAAGAACTTGTTATTCTAGTAGTATAAGTGTATATAAAAAGCATTTACTAAAATATAAGTAATATTAAGCGAGGGAAGCTCTTTATTTATATAAGGGCTCCTTAGAGGCTATAGAAGTATAGCGTCTAGTAGGCGTAGCTCTTACTATATCTAGCGTATCTTATTATATATATTCTATTTATAAGTATTCTGTCTAACAGTCTTATATATTATAGTCTTAATCTTAGTTATTTCCTAGCTCTTATAACCTAAGTTCTATTCTTCTAATAGAGTATAAGGCGAGGATAGATAAATAGAGCAAGGGAGGATTATACGAGGTGTCGTCGCTTACTAGCTATCTTAACGTTATATATCCTCTTAATTTATTATATACTCTCTAGCTAGTATATTACACTAGTAGTTCAGCTAGTAGCGTTAAGAGTATAGGTAGCTCCTAGATAGACGAATCTTCTTTTAGAAGGTTAGTAGAGAGAGTTTCTCGTCGTTAGACTATATAAGTATTCCTTATTCTAGGTTAAGCTATATTTTAAAGTAAGCTATCTATTTAAGTCTAAGAATAATTTCGTAGTTTCTAAGGTTAAGAATATAGAAGGAGATGTTAGTTTATTAGTATATATCTATAGAGAGTTAAAGAGTAAGAATAGAAGTAATAGAATTACTTAACTTACTATTAAACTCTTTAGTTATAATAGTATATATAAGCTTCTAAGGTTTAAGGTTAAAGAACTTAGCTATATTAACTATAAAGGTAGTATTAATAAAAGTAAAGCTATTTACTCTAGTATTAATTAAGGCGTAGGTTATAACTATAATTCTATTATTTACTAGAGTATATAGAACTATAAAGTACTTTCTATCTATTAATTAACTTAAATTAATCTTTTCTAGACTAAGAGTATACTCTAGACAGAAGTCTTAGTCTAGAGTTCCTCTTTTCTCTTATTATATAAGAGTTCCTTATCTACTATTTCCTCTTTATCTATTTCCTTGAGATTAATTCTTCTTAGCTTAGGACAGGTAGTAGTATAGTGTCCTTTTCTATAGTAGTTGTAATAGATAGTATAGGCATCTACTAGTACTAGTCGCTTTACTTTATAAGGCTTCTTACTAGAGTCGCGAGAAGTAGTTAGAGGTATTATATAAGGAGTTAGACCTAGAGTATTTTCTAGAAGTCGGGAGGCAGGTAGAGTAGAAGCTATAACATTACTTAGAGTAGAGGTAAAGGAGTAAGTAGGTCGTATAGGTCAAGTAGTAGATCTTTCTTAGTATAACTTCTAGTAGTCCTCTCTTATAGTAATATATCTTAGCTCTATATCTAATAATAAGTAACTAGCTAATAGATCCTAGTAGATATCTAGTATATATAGTATTAGTACTATTCCTCTTTAGAGTAGAGTTATTAGTCGATTATATAAGTCTAGGTAAAGGTATTCCTAAGGAGTCTATACTTCTCTAGCTAGGTGTAAGAACTAGGTTTAGAATTCCTAGAACATTTATATAATCTTTATTATTAGACAATTATAGTTATATCTTATATCCCTTACTTAGTTTAGATTAATAAAAATAGAAGTAAGATAGTTAATTATCTCTATTACTAAAATAAAGTATATCTAAGAATCTTTATTAATTTGCGGTTAGAGGTGTTTCTAGGTATCTCCTGTTATATAATTAAAGATATAAAACATCTTATCTTCCTTATCTTAGAAGTAGTCTCTATTACTTCTAAATTTTCCTTAGATCTAGATCTTCTAACCTAGGAACGTAGAGTCTGTTCTATTAGAGAGAGGCTAAGGGTCTAGTAGTTTTACTAAGTACTTGTGGCTAGTACTTAGGCTTAGGCTTAATATCGTTGATTCTAAAGTTTATTATTCTATTAATCGTATAATATTTTAAAGTGACGGAGCAGCTGTCTAGAGGGCGGTGGTAGGGTTGCTTAGAGGCGGAAGGCGGCTAAGGAGCTGTTTAAGTAATTGCTAGGTTCGCGACTAGTCCTAGGTAAGTGCTTAGACTTGCTCTTGTAATGTGTTTAAGCTTTTAGAGGCGTTGTTATAGTTAGAGTCTAGCTGGTGCTTAAACTGAGCCGCTAGTAAGTTATTGTTTTACAGTAGGCCGTCGTTGTCCTGGATTATATCCTCCGGGTTATCAGTATTATTAGTAGAGCGTTGTCCTATTCTTGTAGAGCGTACTTTAGGTGCTATCGTAGCAATTATAGTTTTGTTGTTTTGCTTCGAGGAATACTTGTCTTGTTACGTGGTTGTATCTAGGACTCGCTAGTCTCTAGATCTTCTTAACTCCTTTTTAAAAAGTACTACGGCTAGGTAATTGAGGATCGTGGGGTCCTTCTATCACGCTGGATAGACAGGCAGGGAGATTATATATAGCCTTCCTAGGCAGTGTTAGTAAGCTTAGAATAATGTGACGACACGTACAGCTTATAGACTGTACACGAATGTACGACTACGCCAGGTGTAAGTTAGGCACTATAGAACTGTCTATACGAGGATTCTAAGCTAAAGAGAGAAGAGAAGAAAGGACAGAAGCCTAGGAGCTGGAAGCTCTTATATACAGGAGGTTGTGCTAAGCTATAGCTAACTGAGCCGGGCTTAGGAAGCATAGTATCCGCTGGGTTCTAGCCAGGGGTTGGCCTGAGGTGTAGTAGCGGTTAGAACTGTTACAATTATATCTTCTAATATAACTCCTAGAGCCTAGTATTTCTCTACTTATAGTTATAAGAAAGGTTAGTCTCTTTCTCTCTATAACTTAAGAGTAGACTTAAAGATGTCTTTAATTAGTTATATATTTAGTTTTTCTTCTATAGTATCTAGGTTACTTTTAAGGTTTCTAAAGATAATACTAGTTAGAAGGTTACTTTAAACTCGAAATCGTTCTAGTACTTCTAGGTCCTGTTCTCTAGTTATATAAGAGGTCTAAAAGTCTAACTTATTTCTATTAAGGTCTATCTATTAGTTACTATATTTAAAACATTCTATAAAAGTCTATATTTCTTCTACTTAAGAGTTATCGTTCTAGTTATTCTCTTCGCTAGACGAGTCTAATAATTCTAACGATTCTAATAATATTTCTAATAATAACTCTACTATCTCTATATCTTATTATAGAGATAGATTATATTTAGACTTAGATCGTTTCTTATAGTATTACTTAAGGATAGGATTCTCCTTATCTTCTACTTACGTTCTATATTCGCGAGCTTTTTACTCTTTATTAGATAGTTTAAATCTCTTAAGTAATACTATTACCTTCCTAGTTATAGTATTCGCTTAATACCTTCTCGAAAAATCAGCCTTCTTACGATAGTTACTTACTCTATAGCTAGACAGGCTATATAAAAAGTAGAGGTTCTACTCGCGTCGTCGGTTCCGTTCTTTCTAGAAGAGCTCTAGTTTTCTACTATATTATTACTTTAGCTAGAAAGGGTTTCTCGTAGTAGCGTCGAGTTATATAGAATCTCTATAATCTCTTCGTTAGCTACCCTTTATAGCTCGATGTCTATAGCTACTCTTCTTCTCTAGGTTTCGTTTATAAATATAATTATCGATTTTAATAGCTTCGTTAGTTAATAGATTTAACATGTTAGAGAAATCGTCTCTAGCTAGCTTATCCTTTATACTATTCTTAAGTTCTTAGTAGAACTACTCTCTTAAAGCTTCGTTGTTCTAGCCTATATATATAGAGTATTATTAAAACTATAATATATACTTAGCTATAGATTCTTTTTACTTTAGAGTATATAGTATACGAACTACCTTCTTCTTTATATCTATATTCTTAAATGCTTAGTTTATTTCTAACTTAAATCCCTTAATATTTCTAAATAGATCCTTAGTTCGTTCTATTATAGCTATAGAGACTTTTCTATCTATTATTTTATTAGCCTAGAAATCTTCTAGATAAGGTTCTATCTAATTATAGACTATACTCTCTAGTTATATAGTAATCTAAATAACTTAGTCTTTCTTATAGATAAACTAACTAGTATAGAATATAAGGTATATAGATACCTTTATAAGGAACTCTATAAGTTTCTTAGACGATCTATCGAATAGTTTTAGAAGAGGAAGTTTAACTTCCTCTTAAGTAGTAATAGTTATTATAATAGCTAGTATAGATAGAGTTACTACTAGTAGGTATAGAGATAATAAAGTAGCTAACATCGTATTAATTAACTTCTAAGCTTAGATACTTAAAGTATAATAATTCTTAAACTAACTAACTAAGGTAACTAAGTATCGCTAGAGTTTATTCTTATAAAGAGGTATAATCGTAGACTAGATATTTACTTAGAGGTAAACTCGTTACTTAACTATAAAGCTATTAAGATAGTAATAATAATATAATATTAAGTTAAGTATAAAGCTTCTATCTAATAGTAGATATACTAGTCTTATATAGAACCTTCGTTCTTATATACTAATAGTTAGATCTTCTAGATCCTTAGATTCTAAGCTCTAATATAAGCTTCTATAAGCTCTAATAGTTATATAACTCGATAAGCGAGTCACGTGTTTACTAGTATAAAGAAATCCTTAGATCGCTTAGCTAATCTAACTAATCTCTTAATACTATAAGAGTATATAATAGTACTTAACCTATTAGAACGCTATCTAGTCTTTACTAGTTATATATATATATAATTCGTAATAGTAAGGTTTATTATTCTAGTTATATCCTTTATTAGATAAGTCTAATAATTCTAATAATAATTCTAATAATAACTCTACTATCTCTATATTACTTTATAGAGGTAGATTATATTTAGATTTAGATCGTCTATTATAGTATTACTTAAGAATAGAGTTATTCTTATTTTTCGCTTATATTCTATATTCTCGAGCTTCTAGCTCTTTATTAGATAGTATAATTCTCTTAAGTAAGGCTACTTTCTTTCTAGTTATAGTATTAACTTAATATCTTTCTAAAGAATTAGCCTTCTTATAATAGTTACTTACTCTATAGCTAGATAGACTATATAAGAAGTAGAGGTTCTACTCGCGTTATCGGTTTCGTTCTTTCTAGAAAAGTTCTAGCTTTCTAAAAGTTTTTTTCTAGATAGCGTTTACTTATTAATCGTTCTAGTAGTCTAGTCGATTCTATTTATTATATTTCTTATATTCTAGATAAGAGTTAGTTTTCTTAAATTCCTATAGATAGTTATCTAAATAGATTACTTCTTTAATTATAGTAGCGATGTCTTTATAATCGAGATTTTACTATACTATTTCCTTATATAGTTTAATATTAAGTTCTCTATAGAAAAGTTCTATAAGAGCGAGAGAATTCTACTCTATCTTATTTCTATAGCGTTAGAATTTATTTATATAATTAATTACTAATCTAGTTTAGTATAAGTTAAGTAGCTTATATACTATAGTCTTAACTATATCGATATTACTAAATATTCGACGTATAGTAACCTTAAATCTATTCTAAGATCTAAATATTAATTAGATATTTACTATACTTCTAGCTAAGGCTTTATATATAAAAAAGTTCTCTAAGTATAGTTATATCTATTTAAGAGTAGTCTCTTAAAGGTATAAGATAGTAAAGATAGACGACGCTATACTATTACTATTAAACTTGTCTTTATTAAAGTTAAAGTAGATTTCTATTTAAAGTAGAAATAACTCTAACTCTTATCGTTTACTATAGTAGATATTAGATAGCTTAACCTATATTATTTTAAGAGCTTTAACTCTATATAGCTCTAGTACATCTAGTATACTCTTGTTATCGTCGTCGTCTAGAGTAGTTGTTTCCTAGGACGTAGTAGGCGTTCTCTAGATTAGAGCGTTAACGATACTAGCGCTAGAGCTAGTAATAGAAGTAGCCTTTAGAGATATTATAATTTAAACTTCTAAGCTTAGATACTTAAAGTGTAACGATTCTTAAACTAACTAACTAAGGTAACTAAGTATCTCTAGAGTTTGTTACTTATAAAGAGGTTTAATCGCGGACTAGGTGTTTACTTAAAGGTAAACTTATTACTTAACTATAAAGCTATTAAGATAGTAATAATAATATAATATTAAGTTAAGTATAAAGCTTCTATCTAATAGTAGACGTGCTAATCTTATATAGAACCTTCGTCTCTACGTACTAACAGTTAGATCTTCTAGATCCTTAGATCCTAAGCTCTAATGCAAGCTCCTACAAGCTTCAACAGTCATGTGACTCGATAAGCGAGTCACGTGTTCATTAGTACAAAGAAATCCTTGGATCGCTTAGCTATCCTAACCGATCCCTCGATACTATAAGAGTATACGATAGTGCTTAACCTGTCAGGACGTCGCCTGGTCTTCACTGGTCACGTGTACACGTGATTCGTGACAGGTCAGTCTCGACGTTAACTACAGAGGCAGAGTATATAGCACTTTGTTAGACAAGCAAGCAGGCTGTCTAGTATAGTAGGCTACTACGAGATATTAGCTATTCACGATACCTGAAGGACGACTTTACAGTTCCACTCCTCTATAACAACCAGTCAGCAATTGCGCTTGCTAAGAACCTAGAGAGCTACGCCAGGAGCAAGCATATTGACGTCCAATTCCACTATGTACGGCAGCTTGTTACGTATAACAAGATTATAGTTAATTATTGCCCTACATCGTATATGCTTGCTGACGCCCTTACGAAGCCTCTACGACTATTAGTATTTAAGACATGTGTCAAGGGTATGCTTTGGGAAGGGTAAAAAGATGAAGGACAAAGGCTTACGCCTAGGTTTTTATGCTAGCTAGGCTTTTCCTAGGAGCTATATAAACCTGCTTTTTCCAATATGGTTTTACAGAAGTAGTTGTTATTAGATATAACCGTAAGGGGGCTGTTAATAGGTACGGTGATATCTGTTATATTAAGCCACTTATGAGATATCGGTATGCCCGTCGGGCATGCCGGCAGGAAAGAGTTTTTCACGGTAGATGGATATGGCAAATAGTTATTGTAAAGTTCTATATATGTGTCCTCTGCTCTTCTAGAGCAAGGCAAGCAATTCAAGTCTTTTTACTCTTGCCCTCCTGAAAGTCCTGCATTCCAACATAAACTTCTCGTATCAGTAGTGTACTCGGGTTTGCAAGATACTGATATTGGTGGATTTACTCACTACAGGAAATGTAGGTGTCACGATAGATGACACCCAATTCTCCAGAGCGAGGTTGGATAGAGACATAGTGAGTATCAAAACTGAATCACTGCACCAAGGGAAACGCATGCGAATATTGTGCTCGCAGGTTTGCATTTAACCAAGATATCACAGTAGGCAACCAGGAGAAGGTGTCAGCCCCGCATTTTTGTACTCGGCGAACCGCTTTCCACTTTCTTATGCGTAGCACCCCGGTACTTCAACATCCGATCGAACCTTCAATCAAGAAAAACCAACAACCCAACACCCGTAAGAATTTCAACAAGTCATTCTCACTCTCTCCAATATTCGTCAAGGAAAATGCCACAACAACCACCACCATCACCACCCCTAATTCTCGCGACCGGCACCATGGAGATACAACTTGGTCATTTGCAGCCACTTCTTCAAGAGCTTTTCGACCTCAGTTGTTCGCCTGGTCTGTCCCACGGTGTACTTCACCAATGTGCTCCAGTCTTCACTGCTCACTTCGGACGCCGCAAAGTTTCGGAGCCGAAATGTCCAAACGAAGACACCTTGTATAATGTCGCATCAATCACGAAACTCATGACAGCGGGGGTCGTCTCGAATTTAGTTGCACAGGGTTTTCTTGATTGGGATGCTCCCATCTCCAAATATCTTCCAGAATTTGGAAAGAGGAAAGATGAGGTGGGTCAGAAAGCAAGCGTAACGGATCTTCTGGCAAATCGGACTGGTCTCTCAGCTCAAAATACCTTTTGGGGAGTCATGAAGGAAGACATTCTTCCTGATAAACAACAGATCCCACAGCTTGCTTGTCACATACCTGCCCTAGGTGCTTTTCGAAACTCCTTCATCTATTCTACCTGGGGTTATGGACTCATCACCTCTGCAATCGAGCGAGTGACGGGCAAACCATTCAGTGCATGTGTCGAAGAGTATATTTTTCGCCCGCTTAATATGACTCGCAGTACTACCAACATTCCCCAAGTCTACAACGTCGTCTCCAAGCATTGGGTTGGTATCGATGGTAAGGCCCGCGAATTTCCCTGGTCTACCTATCGTGGGTGGTCGGATGAAACTGGTTTTGGTGGTGCGGTAGCAGCACGTACCAGTGTCAGGGAGCTCCTGATCATGTATCAATCTCTACTATATGCATTCGACCACCAGACCAAGAACAATGTCGATTCCACTCCTGGGTCACCCTTTAAATACGCCCGCCGTTTATTGTCCCCTCATATAGGTGTTGGGGGTGCCTCGCCCGAAAACCAGGGCTACTGCTTAGGAACGTATAGAAGCCAGCCTCCGGCAGACTTATCTACAGCTAGTTATAACTCCCTGCTTTTGCAGCAGAAAAACGGTCAAAAACTCGGAATGGAACAAGGAGGGGGTCACACTATATTTCATCAAGTGGCTACTTTCACAGGCTACAACGGTTCGATGCTCCTGGAACCCCAATCTCAGAGCGCCATCGTCGTACTGGTAAATTCCTTGCCACTATTCGATGTGACCGACATCATTGGAAAATTACTTCTGGGGGTGATTCTTGGGGAGAATAATCTACCAGACTATATAGGCATCTCCAAGTCGGTTATAAACGCAAATTCCCTCGTCTACGACTCTTACGTGGATGGGCTTAGCAAGAAGAAGACAGAAATCCCCCTTCGCTTTCCTATACAGCGTTAAGAGGGTGACCATTGGCACAAGGAAAGTATCATCTGCTATTCCGTACATCTCCACGATGTCGATCAACTACGGGTGAATGTCAAGGGGAGTTCCTTGACAAATTACATTTTGCATTCATGGGGCGGAGAGCTCTTCTGTTTCCCGCCCAATAGAGAGCTGGAGCTCTCGCAAAGCATGTGGCCGTTTACTTCAACAAAATCACGCCTTTTTATGTTCAACTGTAGTGACGAAAGTGTTCTGAGCTTCACATGGCACCATGATGTAAGTCCTGGAAGTAAACCGGAAACTTTCGTCAGAGACACCCGAAATTCAATTACGAAGTTGTAGCTCACTGGGAATATATCTATGGTGGGGGCCCGAAGGAAATTCATATTTTTTTGGTAGGCCAGGCCATCGAACTTGTCGCTGGTAGTTAACAAATATATACCCATCTCAAACTTGTATTTTTTGTATATTGAGTAGAATATACGGAAGTTTCATACTATTCAATGCCATTTCCCTCCTCTATTGCAGACTTATTATTCATTGCCATAAATTGAAAAAGTGACACGCTTGTATCTAAAGAAAGGGCTCTTTGCCCGAGATGTGTAAGAGGTATCGGTTATATACTATATATATAGTATATAAAGAAGTGGAAGGAGGATTGGTCAGATAACTGTCAAGTACACCGGGAATCAAAAGAGCAAAATTGACTTGTGAAAAGACTTGATTTTTCTAACTATAAGGACAGTAAAGGTCTATACTTTGGTATCCGGCGTAATAGTGGTGGCCAAGACTTCGGGTAGCTTCTAGGAGGTTCCACCTTTTCAGGGGCCTTCCAGCCAATAGATTTAAATGCCTTAGTGATGCCTATTTGCTGCTTTTACCATTCTTTTACCATTAGTATTTTCAAGCAATTGCCATGGAGTCAACATATCATATTCCAACACCAAAAGCAACAAAAAAGGACCTTACTCGCGATGAACACCTACGAATTCAAACTCTCTATTTTGACGCTGGATGGACCCGTGCCCAGATTTGCCTTCAGCTTAACCTCTCTTACAAAGCAGTTTGCTCTGCAATTCTATACCGACTTACCCCTCAAAAGAAGAACTCTGGCCGAAGAGTATTTCTTAACACTCCCCAACGAAGGAAGCTAATCGAGTGGGTTACAGCGTCTAGAGAGAACCGGGAAACTCCATGGGCTATAATACCTTTTATTCTTGGTTGGGACTGTGGTGAAAAGGCAATTCGGACAGCGTTTAAGAAAGAGGGGTATGTGCGCCGAGTATCACGAAAGAAGCCTCCTCTCTCTAATGAGAACCGGAAACTACGGCTAGCTTGGGCAGAAGAGCATGAGAATTGGACCGAAGAACAGTGATTTGAAATCCTTTGGAGTGACGAGACTTGGGCACAGCCTGGAAGGCACACAAAGATTTGGATTACACGCAAGATTGGAGAAGAGGAGGTATATCATAAGGATTGTGTTCAACCTCGGCATCAAAGGAAGATTGGATGGGTGTTTTGGGGATGTATAAGTGGAAAATATGGCTGGCATAGAGGTCTTTTCTGGGAGAAAGATTAGGAGAATATAAATGAGGGTTCTTATTGTGGTATTGTGATTCCTATAGTGGACGAGATTCTTACACAGTACCCGAATCTTTATTTTCAGCAAGACAACGCCAAAGGCTATGCTTCTAAGTTTACTAAAGAAGTAATAGTAGCTGCTGAACTTCGAGTTATAGAATGGCCTCCGTTCTCACTAGATTTAAGTCTAATAGAGACTATTTGGGATGACATGAAAGATTATATTCAGGAGTACTACCCTAAGGTCTATAGTTCTTATAAAAAGCTCCGGGAGGCTATACAAGAAGCGTGGGGGTCTATTTCACATGAGATGATAAAGGAGTTAATTCGTACTATGCCACAGAGATGTAAAAATGTAATTAAAGCAGATGGAATGTATACAAAATGGTAGAGGATTTAATTAAAGCGGCCCTGTGGAGCATCACCCTGGCATCCTATTTCTTGGCTACCACTATTACGCCTGATACGAAGTATATACTCCTTAGAGAGATTCTAGGAGGTTCTATAGATTATAAATACAATAGAAGTGCTTATAAATCAATAGATATACTAGAATATTCCGGTTCACGTGACAGAACGTTCTAGAATTAAGCGAGAACAGACTAAGGTTTAAACCAAAAGTCTATTAGTCAGTAAGGTAATTATTACCTAAATGAAACAAGATGTGCAAGGAAGTTCAGCTTATATTCTCCAAAATTGAATCGATGTCTTCTTAAAAACTTAGAGCAACCTCCTCAGGCGATTATAGTATACTAGGACTACTCTCCATTAGAAAGCTGGTGCGATGTTGTTATGTACCTTGGTAACTCTCGGGATGTCATCTAACAAAAGCAAAGTTCAGGCATGGGAACCAGAAGTCTTAGATCAAAAGAATTGTTACTTCAAGTATTGATAGTGTTTTCAACTGAATGTTACATCCTACTGCAAAAGCACGCTGGCGGAGTTAATGGTCTTTAGCAAGGCTTCTCGCTTGTCCCGAAAACAATTCTAGCGAGCATTCGTCCCTCAGGTTATACATTCGAGTTGATTTAATTGGATAAAGTCAACAAATGAGCTCGTGGGTAATACCGAATTAGGGATGTGGATCTTATGGTAGCACAGACGGGTAGACGGGGCTGATGTCGGAGACGGGGTAGGTGCGGAGATAATGGATTTAAAGACCTCCAGTCATAATATGTTACTTTGAGATATGTAGATGTTTTCTATGCGATTTTGGAAGTTCTTCAAACGTCGTAGCTGATTTCTCAAGGACTGATACGCAAGAAAGGGTTGATATCGGTGAACACCAAGCGAGCGAATGAACGGTTCTCCTATACGATTTTAGCGAGAACAGAAATTAGTCTTACTCTTATATGCATTCAAGTTGAGCGGCGGAGGTAGTTGAACCAGCCAATAACACTTCATAAATATTACATCTTCACAGAAGGTTTGCAAGGTTAAGTGGGCAGTGGATGCCAAGTCCATAGCTGTGTAACTTTAATCTTGCTCTTCCTTAACTGGCGCTTTTAGTATATAAACTCCACTCCCACTTCTCCCATTATTGCCTTGCCACTTCAGCACTACTTAACTTTGAAGAAATCACAGTCCACAACTCATCAACCACCAGCCAACAACGAATAAGTACCACAACGCAAAATGTCACCATCCTTCCCACAACGAAAAATTGGCGACACACTCGTCTCCTCCCTCGGTCTCGGCTGTATGGGAATGTCCATCCCCCGCTCTCAAGGGACTCCCAGCGACGAAAACAACTTCAAAGTTCTCACTGCCGCAGCGGACAAAGGAATAAACTTTTGGGCAACCTCAAACTTATACGGACCGTTTGAGAACGAAACAATGCTAGGCCGCTGGCTTGCCAAAACTGGTCGACGAGACGAGATTTTTCTCACCACCAAATTCGGCGTAGTAATCAGCAACGGAAAGTTCGAAACGAATTCCAAACCGGAATACGTTCGTTCGGCTTGTGAAGCAAGTCTCAAAAGACTAGGTGTCGAGTATGTTGATATGTACTCGCAACATCGAGTTGACCCAAATACACCAATTGAGGAGACAGTTCGGGCCATGGTGGAACTGAAAAGTGAGGGGAAGATCAGAAACATAGGACTATCGGAATGTTCAGCTGCAACTTTGAAGAGAGCTAGCAAGATTCATCATATTGCTGCTATTGAAGTTGAGTTCTCGCCATTTGCTTTGGAGATTGAGGATGAGAAGATTGGACTTTTGAAGGCCGCCAGAGAATTGGGAACAAAGATTATTTCTTACTCGCCACTCGGACGGGGGTTTTTGACAGGAATCTTGCGAAAAAGAGAGGATTTGGACGAGAAAGATGTGAGGAGACTCTTTCCTAGGTTCTCAGAGGAGAATTTTGGTGGGAATTTGAAGATTGTTGAGGTAATTGAGGGGATTGCAAAGGAAAAGGGTTGTTCCGTTGGGCAGTTGGCTTTAGCATGGGTCTTAGCACAGGGTGATGGTTAGTAACGAGTTCCTTTACTTTTGCAGTGGAGAAGCTAACCTAAAGCAGACTTTATCCCAATTCCTGGCACAAAACATATTAAGTATTTGGAGGAAAATGCTGGAGCGGCTTTTGTAGAGTTGTCAAAAGAGGAGGAAAAAAGGATTCGTGCTGCTATTGAAAGTGTGGGCGGAGCAAAGGGGGCCCGCTACCCTGAGGATCACCTGTCGATGTGTTTTGGAGATAGTGTTGAGGTTGCTGGAAATTGAATAGAAAGATATGGTCTGCTACCGCCAGCATGAATGTCACTCCCCTCTGGTAATAGTTTCATCCGATGTAGTCATTCCGTGCAAAACTCTTGCCTTTGGCATTAAGAATAGTTTGTTTTACGTATCATGGTGGGCATGCGCGCTTCAGTAGCTTTCGATGCAACAAAGAAGCCAGTTAATTAATGGATATGTTGTAGCTTACGTCGATGACGAATACAAAGTAATTACAGAGTTAGATCTGGGGAGGCGATCTTCGATCCCCAAAGCTAGCCAAGTTCAATTTCCAAGGCTTTGTTTGTCTCACTTGAACCTATCTCGGAACTATCCTGGGAAATTGCCAGAAGAGCCATGGAGGCAAGTAGAATCTCGCAGGTACTGACCGTTGACGCTACCGAAGGAGCTCTGGAGGGACTAAACGGAAATTCTCCTCTTTTTAGCTTCCCACAGAAACTGTGCAATTTCCAGACCTGAAGCACTTTTAATAATACCGTGTATTCGCGCCTTTGTAAAACAGGTGGTTTTGCCCCAGGGATACACAACAATTTGACGTACTTCTGGCAGTTCTCCCAACACTCGGACTCGATAAGGACATTCTCGCAGGTTTTTGCTTTCTCACACCAGAGTACTGCTTGTGAACGACAGGTGACAAACTCGGAACCAATTTGGGTAAAGTGTGGGACAGGAATCCATGGGAGATCAGTACTTCTACGGAGAGACTGTTCAAGCTGGAAGGGATCGCGCCACCAGTGATTTATGCACCAATTCAGTGAGTTATAGCAAGCCTGTAGTACCTCTTCTGATAGTTCATTCTTCGGATAGGCGCGAATACACGAAATAACCGACGGTTCTCCAACTTGAATGAGGCTAGAAAACGTGACACACCCGACTGGCGATTGACTGCATTGTTGAGAATATGATTCCAGAAAAGTTGAAGCCCATAAGAAGAAACTTTCTTCCGAGGAAGAGTCGTTACGATTGAGATGAGGAGGATTCATTGTGGAAGGCCACATTACCCTCCTTTTTCCAACGTCCTTCACGATATCAAAAGATTGTTTTATCTCGAGACGTAAGGGATTCGGGATACAACCATCGGACCATACCGCATCTGCATATATAGACGCACCAGTTTGCTGGGACATGTCTTCCAAAATGCCATAACGACCATTAGGCGACCCGCTGAAGTGAGCAAGTCTTGTTGGCCTATCCACCCCAGCATATTGATCCAGGTAGACAGAAGCTCCACCATTTGTCATGGTAATGCGTGTACCTTGAATTTCAACAACTCGAAGTCCCATTGCTCGCGCAAACCCCCAGAGGGAGTGAAGATTGGTAACGGCATTTGCAGGTCGTATGGCACCGTCGCAAGCCAATGCACTGGCTCCTGTTAGGAGAGGCCAATGTTTCCTGGTGATCCCACACATATCCATAACGTCAGCCCAACAAGCTTCAGACCGTTTCCTGGTCGTACCACGCACCGCGTACATCCGACCTGTGAACCTCCCGCTACCAGCAACGATCGATCGCGTCGCGGTATCCACAAGTCTATTTTTCATTCGTCGTTCAAGGAGCCCTCGTTTATCCTCGTTTGCTTCGCTCCGCAAACAATCCTCCAATGCACCAACGGTAATAAAGGGAACAGTAATAACTTTGGGATCACCAAAGGGCGATTTGATGTGAAGTATGCTGAGTATTTCGAATGCCAAATTTCGAGACTGGGGCCATGTTATCGCCCAGTCTCCAAGTGCGAGCTTATCGGTCTTTCCTTTCCGCCTCTGTTCGATAGACGTTTGTATGCTCACTTGTGCGATAGCAGCAAACAGAGCAAGCAATGCAAGAACCATAGAAGATATGGCAACAATGGTTCCGACATCCATTTCGGAACCAGCTGGAGGTTTACTTGACATGATGAGATCTGGAGCAATGCGGTATTGAAGGCTATGACCTGGAAAAACGTTCTTTGGGGGTTTTCAGTGTCTGAAGGTCACGTTGTGTTATGTTCTGATAAACTTACTTTGTACGGAGACGGAACACTTCAATTTTTATCTGGCTCGCGCCGGAGTGCTACTCACTTTCCGATCTTTGGTTAATCCAGAAACGTCGACGAAGTTCTTCATATACCATGGGAGCACGTTTCTCGTGTTCTCCTTTCAGCTGAAAAGAAGCAAGTAAGTAGGGTTACATTTTGGGAAGGACGATTAAATTCAGCAAGCCATTCAAGCATGTGGTTGATAAGAAGGTGGTAAGGCAGGGATTTCAAAGCGCTGTGTGCAGCGCCACAGCGCGATTTTGAACCAACAGCAAAACGAATTTCGGATGGTCCGAAATATCACATACGGACTATTATTAGCCGACCTTGCTTTCATTCAAGCCTTTCTGGAACCTCCAATTGCCTCCTAAAAATCAGATCTAGACAATATCAGTTCCCACTCTTTCCAAATTCCTTCCTTTACCTGCTTTGAGTGCTCGGGTTGATTGTCAACAACGCATCTCCTATGGATATGGAACACCAGTGGATCACTCTTCAAGTTCCTGCAAAACTCAACATTTATCTTCAAGCGGGCAAAGTGAGAGAGGATGGTTATCACGATTTGACAACTGTCTACCAGGCAATCACCCTTTACGACGAGCTGAAAATATATTCTCTACATTCCCAAGCTGGGTTCACGATGACAATCTCCCCCGATTCCTACGATAAGATACCGACAGATTCTCGAAATCTTGTCATAAAAGCCGCTCAACTTCTGGCAACACGATCTGGAACTGAATTGGGGGCACATTTTGAGTTGATTAAAGCAATACCCACCGAAGCTGGACTTGGTGGTGGAAGTGCAGATGCCGCCGCAGCACTTGTTGGATGTAACATTTTGTGGAAACTTGGACTTCCGGAGAGTAATTTGATGGAGATGGGCGCGGAAATAGGGGAAGATGTCCCTTTTCTGATTAAGGGGATGATGGCGATATGTATCGGCCACAGATCACCTTTGATCGATGTGAAATCCGGGTTGTACAAATGGCATTGGGTGCTAGGCATACCTGAAGATGGTGGTCTCTTGACCAAGGATGTTTTCCGGAAGTTTGACGAGTTGAAGCTTGATCTCGTAGATGAGATGGAATACAACGACCGCCATACAAGCTGCTTGCGGACAGAATGGGGAACGACGGAGCCAGAGCTTCTCGCGGAGATTCTTATCAATGATCTTGAGCCAGCGGCTTCAGCTATTCGACCTGGAATCAAACTGGCGCTGGAGGCTGGTCGAACTGCAGGTGCCCTTGGGAGCGTCATGACTGGTACTGGGTCTACCTGCGCTTTCCTCGCCAGAGACCTTAAGCACAGTGAGCTGTTAGCATCGGGTTTGCAAGAAACAAACTTGTTTAGTGATGTGGTGATAGCCACTGGACCAGTGGAGGGCGTGAAAGTCAAAGCCATTTCAGCGATATAGGCTCTCAGTGAGATTCAGAAACTCCCCTTTCTATCCCGTAACTTGATGGCTCGCTAGGGTCTGAAACGACTAGAACCAAAATTTTCACTTCCGTAAGGCTTAGTGAATCGAGAAAATCCCTGCTTTCGCTACCCCTTTCTCCACCTCACTGTTATACAAAACGTTGTCGCTTCTCAATTCGGAATGTATTGTAGATAGTCAGAAAGAATAAAAAGGACAATATGCCAAGGTGAAAACAGCTCTTCAGAGACTACCACACCTGCAGCAAATTCTCAATTAAAGAAAGTCTTTTAACAACCAGAAGTAATGATTAAGCATTAATTGAAGAGGCGAGATGTACAGCTTATTGGGTAGAGCAGCTCAGAATCTTTACCTCTAGAAATCAGGAGTAAAGACCTATACCGGAACCAAAAACGTGTCTCCGCCTAAGATATCCTTATTCCCTAGCACGAAGATAATATCCCCGCAAGAGGAGATGTTTGGGGTGGCATAGAACGGTCTAAATAGTTGAAAGCATTTACATTTTCATGGCTTTCTCGCGAAAAGAAGAAAAGGGTTAGAATTCGTTCTCCCATATCTCTGCTGCACTAGGGGCATGTTGCTGTGTGTCGAGGCAAACTGGATAACATATGTCCTACCTCGCTCTCCTGGATTTCACAATCCCGTTATTCCTGACCGAGAAAAAGCGGCGAAAATATCTTCCAGAACGACAGAAAATGATTGAAGATAGAAAAGGTTCAAACGGACATGATCTCGACTACTCGTAAATCAGAATCTCTGGCAAGAGAGGCATCTTATCAACAGACGACAAGAAAATACCTGCTCCTATAATGTGTCACCAACTCGCGCATTCCCATCGGTACATCGACCTCTAAAGTCATAATTCAGGTCCAAAGCACCAGGCAATGTAACATACTCATCAATGGGATTGGCGTGAAACCATTTGTCCTGGAGATCAGCAGGGGGATGATCAGAGTAGAAGACGCGAACAAGATACATTTCCCGGCCGGATAATGTCTTAGGTTCCACGATGCAAGTTATATCTTCGTGCGAACAGATACTGTAGATCTTTGCCGTCTCGTCAAAGAAATATCGAGGTGTTGCGGGCAGCTTATCGTGAGCATGATCTTCAGGCGAGGATGGAAGATCCTGGCTTGAACCAGGTATCATGAGGCAAAAAGCAGCGCTGTCACCTGTGGATGTGATCTCATTTCCCAGAATGAGAATGAAACCTTGGCTAGCAAGACCTTCAAATGGGCGGACAAAAAACCAGGAAATTGTGCCAGTGCATCTGCTCTTTTCCGGGTAAAACAAGGGCGTTGAGCGCAATGTTCTAGTGTTGGCATCCCAAAGATGCGGCGGAGATACAGGGCCAATCATAGCATTTAGAGGAGGCATAACTACAATCCAGGATTCTGGCATCTGTTTTTCTTTAGTGTCAGATCCTATGTAAATCGTGTTGATCTCCCAATCCAAGTATACTCTGGCAAAAATAATGGTCTCGCCATTGTGGCCCTCGACTAGAAGTTCTTTTTGGTCTTCTTCGGGGTCGAAGCCTTCAAAGCGCTCATAATGCGCAGCCTTACTCGGCTGGATTGTGAATAATCGACTACCAACGCGAGCGAAGACCGGATGTTTGGCAGATAAGCGTTTGATTTTGACACCTGCTAGTACTCCAGGGAAAAATCCAATAGGACAATCCAATACCATGAAGTAGTCATCCGCTGTTTCGTGGCAAATTAACGCGTGGGTTTGAAGTCCTTTGTAGGTTGATGTGGACCAAGGACGTGTGTTCCGCTGAGATCGAAACTGCGCTATACTTTTGGGCCAGCGAACAAGAGCAGGAGAAGGGGCAAACAGGGAACCTTCGCTGTAAGACAAATAGTAATATCCAGACCGACTTTCCCAGGCAAATAATGATTGGTCTCCTGTTGATTTCATAATCTCCTCCTGAAGTCTAATAAATGCCCTATTGCTTTCTCCCTGAGAGAAGGTTGTAAGAAGAGACTTCAAAGTAGTTAGGGGACAGAAAAATACTTGGGCACTCACATAAAGCATGGGCATGCTAATAGCAAATATTCCAAGCAGACAGTACGCCATATCCTCGGTTCTGGTGGTTTGCCTATCCGCCATCCATGACATTCTACGAGCTACGGTTAATTGTTGCAAATCGCCCCCCCGCAATGCGTATACTTCTATGCCCGTAACGCCCGCCAGCTCCAGCAATAAATTTGTTTTTGCTCCAATGAAGACCCAGTTTTTATCATAGAAGCATAAATCACGAGGCGCTATCAGCTCCTAGGGAATTTCATTCAGCATTTGATTCACGATGTGGACGAGGAATCAAAATACCTGCAACGTCCATCCCCGAGTAAACCACCTTGATTTCCGAAACATAGCATGGATATCATGGCCTTCTTGGGTACCATCAACATCTGCCAAATACGCATAGCACACATCTGCTCTCCGATACCATCGAAACATCGAGTTGATAGCCTCCGATAATTCGGAGGAGCTGGTTTTGTCGATGCAACAAGTGTCGATCCATATATATTCATAGCCATGGGAAGCAGCCTTCTCACAACTATCTTTGATTTTGGCGAATTTGCGAAATGCAATGCCAGATCTTGCTCCAACATACCAGGCAAGATCGCGTTGGATGTCTTGAAACGTGATTTCATCATCCCCCCAAGTATGTGATAAGATGACGTACTTGGGAAAATCGGCAAAGAATTCCTTGAGAATGAAGGTTGAAGTATTGAGAAGGCGCATCGTGAAGAGAAGAGGGGCTGCAAGAAACAAGTGAAAGAAGAAGGAATCCAGATCCGCCTGGGACTTCAATCAGCGGGGTTGCCGAGCATGATTACAGCCACCAAACAGTTTAGACAGGCTCGACAGGAAAGATTGCAACCAAACAACGAAAGCAGAGATTGTAGAACAGGTGAGCAAGAACAAAATGATAACGGGGGAGCAAACAATCTGAAAGTAGAGGATGATATTGAGTTAGAGGGGATGGGGGTAGATGTGGTCTAGTCACGTGCCCGCGCTAAAATCCCTTTTAGATGTGCACCTCCGGGTTATGGTACCGTAACGATACCTAGACGATCGCGGTGCGCTCAATTGAAGCCAAAGCCTCTATCTCCTGATCCTCGATTGAGCGTCTTGTAGCTCCCTCATCACGCTCCGCAGCTCCTCTCCTCGAGTGCGATTTGTTGGTTCTTCAGTTTCTGCCTTGCTGCAAACCTCGCCTTACCGCACCATTTTCAACGAAATGCCGTCGAGGTGGTTACCAGTCTGCAGACGGTTACTTGGGACGAGAAGATTCATAATATCGAAGCCTCAGTTCATCGCAGGTCTGCGAAGCAAGAGCTAAGAGAACGAGAATCATACAGGTGAATTCTGGGGAGGTTGTGGCAGGCTGACGAGCTTCTCACGATGAGACTCACGGCATCAATCCTATAGAGAGAACCATGTCGAAGACCTGCGATCGGTAACAAATTTGTGTCTGTCGCGGATGGCTACACCTTCCTCCTTCGAGTCCGAGATTCCCCCCCCCCACGATTTCTGTATACCCCAAAGCATTCCCCGAACATCTCAACGCCACTTCTCGGTCCCCCACAACGAATCCCGAACGAGAGTCCAATTCGAACACGTACAGACAAACAATGGTCAACTGTTGAAACTTGGCTACGGAGAAAAAGAAGGGCATTATGCAAATCAAATGTGTATGATACATCCCCAAATGCCAAGTGGTTTTCGACTGTGTTTTGTTCTTTCTCTTGAGTCGAACAACTCACTACTTTCTTGTGCTTTCTTCCAGCTTTTCCCCTCGTCAATTCATACTGTAATTGGTATGACTACTTGAGCCAGGCGTGGCAGCATACAGACTATTTTCCATTGTATATTTCTTAGGCTAGGGTTACACATATTTCCCCCACCATCATCTATTTAGTATCAATAAGGTTTTACTTCCTTTTTTAACTGCGAAAACACCTCAACACAACCAGGTTTGAGAGGGACTTGTCATCACGAAGCAGACATCCTTTGACGTGTCACCACACAGTTTTCTGGGATAATCTTAAATGGAGGATCATTTTACCGGAGTGATTTTCTATGAAAAGCCACCTAAAGTTTTCAATTCATTTCGATAGTAACTTTCGCATCGACAGCAAAAGCTTTAAAATCTAGTTTTCTTAGTGCATCATACTTGGAATGTTGGTGTGTTACATCACAAGTCTCCTATAATTGGCGAGCGGAAACCTTCTAGTTCCTGGCACCTGTGTTACAGATAGGAGGCAGTGAAGGTCGTCCATGTAAGAACGTGCAAGTGCTTGGAGACCTAGCGACATGTGAGGCCAGTTTAATCGCATCAAGAGGGTGCGACTTATATACTCGAGACTTTGATGACCGATAGACCACCTATTAACCATTCGCCACCGAACGTTTTCTTACTGTCGAAAGGTAAAACCCAACTCAGAATTGGGAAACGATATACGGATTTCTAGAGTTCGACGATTCAACCGTGGTTTAGAAGACCTTTCAAGCTTCCTGCAAATATACCTAATCCCACCGCCTTTTGAGAAGCCCTAAAACTCTATTGTACACATACCGGTTTCGATCGATATATCTTTTTTGGTTTGTTCTGATGACCTTAAATAGTACGAAGGATGAGGTTCTTCTTCAACATTCCTCCAGACAGTATTTATTCTCGAATTTAGGGAAATATTAAATAATTCGTTTTTACTCATAAATTTTCTATGGCGGGGATATCTAACTCTTATCCTTCTATAAAATAAACCTTAAGAGAGAACTTAACCCTCTCTCTTTTTAATTCCAGCGCTTCCATCCGTATATGTTGAAATATGGTATCCTTGTAAATGCAAACTTTCTTTGCTCGTTTCTCAAAGGCACGCGAATTGATAAAAAAGAACGCCCAGAAGACTATCCTTCCATCATGATTTCTTCCATTCTCCTTTAACTTCATCTTCGCCGCCTCCCTCAACTCCCAAAAGTCCCGCAGATAAAAATCCAACCGAAAGAAACGAGCCCAAAACAGTAAATATCATGAAAACCTACGAACAACACTCCCATCAACACAATTCATGGGATAAATAGCAACCTAAAATGAGAAATCACGCAGCAGAAATTGAGAGGAAAGTAGAAATTCTATTTTTAAACAGGACATTAGAAGGAGGTTCATGAACACTCATCCAAGTAGTTCTTTCGAATTATCGAGATGGATTCGACAGCACCTACTTTCTCGACGGTGAATTATTCACTCCATTCCCCATGGTCAAAGGTTGTAGAGAGTTTTCAAGATCACCTTACATTAACATCTTCCTTCAACCAAGATTCCTAAAGCCGCGAGGAAGAGATTCAACACTCCTCGAACACCACCAACAATGTATCGTTTACTGTTGTGTTCGCTTTGATTTACACCTTAAAACCAAGTACATTAACAATTATATAAAGCCCTCCCCCCCCGGGGTCCACCTTTCCCCTCATTCAACAATAAGCCCAGTATCCTACCTCTAACCTACCCGAGTACCTTATTAGACTTACACTCTTATCCACATCCTTCCATTAAACCTCATCCCCTCAGCAAGAAACCCTGAGCTCAAGACCTTAAATCCACAAGCGCCCGGAATAACACTTATCCCCTTCCACTTCCAGCACACAACAGCACTAGGTACCTCCGTAGCAGAATGACAAGCAGCGGGGAAAACCTTCCTCATACCTAGAGTTTGTGGCGAAATAAACGCGTTCCTGCGGGGGACACTAGAAAGGAGTTCGAAGTCGGCGTTTGACGGATACATTCCCCATCCCCTGCTCGCGGGACCGCCGATTAAGACTAGGTACTTAACGCGGGGAAGAAGACTAGAAGGCCTTCTATTTTCTTGGACCAAAGTTTAAATATAATCCCAACAAGTTTAAGACCTTGGTTGGGAGTAGGGTTCAGATGATAAGACTTGTGTTTTGAAAAGAATTGTGTTTTAGAAGGGTTTTCTTGTATTACAATATTTACATCGAGTCATGTTTCGCTATATGCAACCCCAACTCTCAAAGCGCCTGTACCCAAATACACCATCAATCCAGCAAAATCGTGATGCCCCTTCAGCTCCCCAGCATTAAATCCTTCAACACCTGAATTAGACCACCCTTTCCAACAGACTCGATCACACTCTTCCTTCGTAATTCACTTCCCCAAACTCCGCGGATCGGCTTTCGCTTCTGTTCTTTCGCCCGGACAATAGTCTGCTACACCCAAACTACGATCCCTTCTCATCAGCACTATCTTGCCTCTCTTTCTTGTCCCCGTAGTTCTCCATCACACTCCCCGCAACCGACTCATCGAAAACATCCACATTGGTGCTCGCAAACTTCCTCGCACTAACCCCTCTCTCAAAGAGCAAATCAAGTTCCGCAAATGTGCGTCCAGCCGGTTCAGGTAATCTGAAGTAAACATAGATGATGCACAAGAAGCAGACACCAGCCCAGAAGAAGCCAGCGTAGTTACCCCAATCCCAAGCTCCAGGGTTAAGCATGTAAGGTGTGAGAACGGAGCAGATTATGCCAACGATGTTGTAGAGGTTGCGACCGAGGACGACAGATTTGATTTGTAGACGACGGGTCGAGAGTTCGGCCACGAGGGAGTAGCATACTGTTCCGACGGTGAGTTGGTAGCATGCGGCCCAGACTAACATGATGGAACCGGTTGCGAGGGAACCTGCATCGCGGTTCTTTTCTGGCACGAGACCGAGGAATCCGAGGATGAGAAGCATGGAGCAGAGACCGCAGAGGCCGTAAAGATAAAGCGAGCGACGACCGATGCCAAGAGTCATGAGGAACCAGGCTCCAAAGACACCCGCCATGTTGATGCCGTATTGACCAAGGGCGAAGTCGTATGCCTTGGAATCGGAGAGACCGGCTTGCTGAAGAAAGTAGGTTGAGTAGCCAGAGAATGAATTTCCAGAAAGATTTTGGATGGCCCAAACCATGCATACGATCTCGGTTCGGCGGAGATCGGTGCCTTTGAAGCAATCTAAGTAACTTGAACCCGAGGTGATCTAGACAGGGTTAATCAATGATTCGGATTTCACGAAGTATGCTGATTTAGGACTGACCTTCTCTTCTAAAGCAGTGGTGTGAACCATCATAGCAATAGTCTCGTCGGCGTTGAAATCGGTTTCCCGGTTCAAGCTGGTAAGACGAAGGAGTGACTTCTTTGCTTCCTCAACTCTGCCCTTTCGGACGAGCCACCATGGGGATTCGGGTGCCAGCGCAATTCCGATAAGAAGTGGGACGGGCCACATCCATTGAAGGGCATACGGAATTCTGAATTGAAAATTAGATCCGAAGATTCCCGAAATCCGAAAGAAATGCCGGATGACATGGGGATTTCGACATACCTGTATGACCACTCATCTTGTCTGGGTAACATGCTCTTGATAACACCAATACCAATTACTTGACCAAGACCCCAACAAAAGTTGACATAGGTCGTTAGATATCCACGTAGAGCAACTGGGCAAACTTCCGAGGCATATGTAACGGTGACTGAAAGTAGACATTAGTACATATAGAAACTTTGTGAGTCACTTAGGCTTACGAGTTTGGAATACTCCCCATGGCTATAACTCGTTAGTCGAATGCAGACAGAGATTGATATCTAGAGGGCAGACTTACAATACCACAGAGGATTTCAGCAACCAGCAGAGAAACAACGTCCTTTGCAGTGAAGAAAATGGCGGTGAAACCGATGATCAAGGTCAAACAAGTCATAACCGTATATCGATAGCCAAAGCGTTCAGAAACGAAACCATTAATGAAGAGTCCGATAATTTCGCCAACATTTGCACCCTGTTGATTGGCACGTGAGCAGAGTGGCGATTCACAGATAGGAATTTTCGTACGTTACTGAGACCGGCTTGCCAGGGAGCAGGCACTTGATACGTTCCATCCCTTGACAGCTCTCCGTACTTTTTGTTGAATTGTGGAAAGGCGTCTACGTTCTATCAGTAAGTGATATGGTCAAAGTGAAGAGATCTTCTCGTCCCCACAAAAACTCACAAAAGCTGCTGAGCAAACAGAGATCGTAGCCTTCCATAGCGATACAAGTTGAGATGAGAACACTCCATCCCACGGCCTTGGGATATAGTCTGAGTCCTTGCCACAGGGTCATCTTGTGTTCCTCGTCACTTGCCCTCTTAGCATTGCGAATCACATCATTCATTGACTTGGTGTGGTCGAGGTTGTCCTCGGGCGGGAAGTGAAGGGGTTCATTGCGATGAATGTCCTCGGAAACTTTGATGGAAGTCATTCTCGTCGAATCTCTTGGTGTTGCGGGGGGGAAGAGAGAGAAGGGTGGAAGAGGTGTTGACGTTCCCTTTTCTGGCTTTCTCGGACCTGGGACCCGCTCATCTTATGAATCTTTCCATGGACCCGCTCCAACTAGCTCAAAGGTCCCAGGGGTTGAGAATGCGGGGAGACGACCACACCGTCTGGATGGATTGTAACGCAATGTCACCGACTCGTCGTCAAATTGAGAAGGTCGTGATCCCGTCTGGAACCAATCATGGTGGTGGTAGATGCATGGTCGGCCTTGGTTTATTGGAAATTAGGTCAGGTTCGAGTCGGCCAGGGTCGGCCTCTGGCGGAAAAACGTTGGAGGGGAGAAGAAGGTTTCTCGGTTGGATTTGCTATTGGATAATCGGCTTGATCTCCGTTAGTTTTATATCTCACGCGGTGGACTTGTCAAAACCTGGGGCCCAAATCTGGGGTATGGAGAAGATGTTTGGTGTTGGTGTTGCAGAAAGAGGAGGCTTACTTGGGCTTGACCTCGGGCCAGTCAGAAATGGCGTCCACTGGCGTCGGCCTTTGATGTTTTCTCGGAGCGACATCCAGGATGTTGCCGGTTGAGATCCGAATGTTGGTGGAAAGAGGGGTCAAAGATAAGGAAATGATTCAAACTAAAAATCGAGAAGAGGATTTTGACTAGATGGTGTGCTGAAAAAAGCTATAATCCTCCGTATTTACAGAAAACATGTGTGTATTCAGACTTCTGATTGCCACCTGAGCTCAATTTCCAGAGCAGCGAAAACCCATCGCCAAGATCAGTAAGACCTCATGAAAAGTTATGGTAATATGATCGCCAAGGTAATTTCATCCACAATCTATCATATCGGCCACGTATATAGCACTATAAGCATTACTTGTATGAGTAATATCAGATAGAAGATTAACTCAGGCACGCGCCGCTGAGCGCGACCTCCTATCAAGACGCGTCAAGCAAATTTCGATAGAAACCTTATCAACAGCATCTCTCTGATTGCGCCTCGAGGGGAAAGAAAGGAGATGATGGAGCACAGCAAACTTTCCAACGACTGAGGGCTTAGTACTATGGACTATGAAAAGTATGTCCGTCGCCCTTCCTGGCCCAAGACCCAGAAATGCCTTCGTAACAGGCACCAATAGAAAAAAAGAGGTGGGCAATTGAGAATACACGGGTCGATGAAAACAACAGAAGAGAAAACAAAAACACGCCGACATGATGAAGAGAATATCAAGACGTGTAAAACAAACTCAAACGAGATCAAGCAATCGCTTGACATCAATGCGAGGACTGAGGCTTGTCTCGAGGAAGAATCAAATAAGAGGAGATCAGGGCATTGCGGGAGCTACCCAAAGGCCCGTTGCAGGAGTTGATAACAGAAAAACAAGAAAACAACCACCCTAATCAAACGGGCGGGAAAGGGAGATCCAGCTGCTACCAAATTGTTTGCCAGTATGGCTGAGAAATATTTTGTAGGGGGTATTAAATCAAGTTGGTGCGTGTCGGACATGGCTTGCGTGTGGAGTCCGGTCGCACCCGAGGGTATACAGAAACAAACCCCAACCTGAACCACTAATTTCACGTTCTTTTTTTTTATATTGCTATTGAATATTTTCATGGTTCGTCGACCTATGGACAGGAGGGAAGGCAATCAGTGGAACTCTTGGTGTTGGTGTCTCTTTAGCGGCATCGATATGTTTGAAACAGACCTTTCCCTAATCCATAAGTTAACCCTCCACAAACGTTCCAATTATTCCCTCATGGTTTTCCTATATTCCAGGTTGCTCTTGTGTCCTACCTCCCAAAGGCAAAAAGTCATCAGGAGTTCTTCTAACATCTGTTTTCGCGGCATTGCGCCCTTGAGAAAACCCCATACTTTGGACTGACTTGAGTGAAGTGAACAAATGCCATGAGCACCCACCCAATAGCCCTACCACAAAAACTGATTTCTCCAGAAGATGATTTACCATCACAACCAGAAATACAAAGAGGATTCTTGTCGTCGCGTCGAGCCATTTGATAGCGAAGCTTGTTATACAAACAAGACTCAGTAGTACCGTTGTCATCCAGGAACCGACCCAGCTGATGTTTGTATAATTCTCATCCCAAAAGAGAATCCGATCGCAAAACGAGTATGCTGGTATGTTCGTCTGACCTGTATACCCCCCTTCATTGAAACGCATGTGGGGGATTTTAAACCTCACTCCACTTTGCGTATATAGAACTGCCTGGACTATGGCTTTCATGAACCACGTTTCGACCTCTGTAACCCACTGCTCTTTAGAAACAGCTTGCTTGATCCACCATCCTTGTGTCAAATGTGCTCTGGCACTCCTATCACCTTTTCTCAAAAATTCATGTATAGACAATGCGTTCGGGATTATCTCGAGCTCTAAAAGGTCCTCTGATTCTTTGCTTTCTTTGGTTTTTTCGACCGCCCTTTTGATTTCAAATAGCTGTTCTGATAGTAATCCCCAGGGGGTAGAGAAGTCATATCTCGGGGTATGATATTGGAATTGCTCAACGCAACCTAGGGCCGTCGCTTCATGGTCGGGGAAATATAACTGTGAGCCTACCAAACCATTCAAAGGAGGCCTGAAGTCTGTTGGCTTGGAGTGTGCAGCGAAAAGAGGGTCTTCGATTGTCGATTGGTACGCAGCTCTGCCAGCAAAGTACATTGTCAAGAAAGACACACCGTCGTTCCGTCGAATCTCAACACGTGTATCATCCAAAGGTAAATAGTTCCAGCTTCCTACGCTGGCAATTTGCAGTCGCGGCAAGACCGAAAATTGGCCCGAGTGCTCCCCATGGCCATGGAAGCCAGAAGGGTCCGCCGAGAGTGAATTTGGCCCATTCAAAGTTTGCAGATGTAGTGTGTAGAGGTCTCGATCCTTTTCTCGAGCAATAGCCTCCTGTGCAATCGACAAGTGGGTGGTGTTTCCTGATTCGTTGATGTGTAAAAATGTATCAAGATAAATCGGTGCACACGTGAGTCGATGATTCAACATAATTTTTGACTTAAGATTCAATCCAAGTTCGCGCCCAGTGATATTCCAATGGGTGATTTCGAAAGGTTTGGTTCCAATGTAACAAATATTCGGCGGGAATTTACACGATTCAACGCGACCTTTTGTGATTTGTGGGCGTTGAAGCAGGTACTCATTGCCACAACCTTCATTGCGTCTCAGGTATTGTAGAAAAATAGCGTCTGTCCTAATTCGTTGGTCTTTTTGAAAGTCCATGAGGTTTGACTGTTCAATTTCGATGTTCATCCTCGAGAAAGTTGAACAGGCATCAGTCGCTCTCGACTTTACGAGTGCTTTACCAAGTGTTCCTTCTGACAGCTGCAGAGGTATTGCCACACTCATGACGACAAACACTCCTAGATTGAAAGCCGCGAGCAATCCGAACAATGGCGAAATTACAGGAGAGTCTCGTGTCGTTGATGGAAGTACCAAGTGGGTTCGAGGGTTATAGTTCCGCCGAAGAAGAATTTTTACGCGATATGCTATGAAAGGGAGAATAGCTTGTGCTTGTGAAATGTGCTGAATAGGATCGGGTTCGTTGCTATCCATTCTCACGGCTTTCTTCCTTGAGAAGACGATGTATCGTATAAGGACCCAGCATTGGGATTGTGAAAAGGTAAGCAGTAGTCCAAAAGCACCGAAAATGAAAATTGCTTTCACATCACTGACAGTCCATATCCACCTCTGGAGCAAAGGTTCCCCATGTTTCTCCCACATACCTTCGTATACGTGGCCAGTGATTCTTGTATCATTTTCCTCCATGGCAATATTCTTGGAGTCGGACGTATGGGTGTCAACGAAGAGGAATAAGGTATGAAGTGTCTTGTCATTGACTTCCCCCTTTCGTGCGATTCTTTTGTGCAACACCGGCTAATGTCATTCTGATGCATGCACACAGTCTATGACAGTGCATGCACGATTAAAATAGAGTGTTCCTTTCCAAGCAATGATCTATGACATCCTGGCGTTATTCATTGCGACAATAACAGATCAGCGCGATTTCAGGTGTTTGCACTTCTTTCTCGGAGTCGCTGGCCCGTGGAAAGGTTCTAGGTTATCTATGTCGCTGTTCATTGAAAATAGGCGAGTCAGGCGTAATTGCAACACAGCCACTCTCTAGGTACGCCCAATAGAACATTATCCTCTTTGGGTCTGGGGATCAGCTATTTGCAAACTGATTTTAATATGGAAGTGAGGAACGAATCGGAAGCAGAAGGAGCTTCTAACTCAGCCAATCTAACCACCTACAAGTAGAACAAGGCTGAGGCTACGCCAAACCATTCAAAAGATGAAAGTAAAACATCGCCTTTTGCCCCTCCTTCTCTACTCGTCATCCAACACAGAGAATTAAGATCGCAAAGTCTCCCTTAGTACCAAAACCACCTGCGAAGTTTTCAACATCCCCATTCTACAAACCTCATACTAGGACAACGATCCCATGGACACAATAGTCGGAACCGGCCACACAGCCACCAAATTCTTGTCTTCGGCTCAACAGTTTCCATTATACGAGCTCGTCTTCCAAGCTAGAGGGCCTTCTCTTTTGGACGGCAAGTGGATCGGTCTCCTACTTGAAGCCGGGAATGACCATGTTATGTCATGAGGAGCTTGTGTTGGCGCCTGTAGGAAGGAGAGGTAGAGCTGGTCGGATGTTTTGGGAGGTATTCGTTAAATCTTTTTATGAAATATGTTAATAAAGAGTGAGAACCGGAGTTCTTGACAATCTCTCATGAAAATCAAATCTAAAGTTACAACAATTTGATGACATATAGAGGGTCACCGTTCTCATCTAAACACGTTTGATCCCCGAGAATTTCCCTCTCGCTGTCAATCAATCTCCTTATGTAAAACTCGAACCTCTCCTCCTGCTCATCTCCTTCGTTGTAAAGCACTTCGCTGTAATTTCCTACTCGTATAAACTCCCCTACTGCAATCGACTGAAGAATCAAGCCGTGGTTGTCCGCAAAGACCTCCAAAAGATAAAATTTCCCATTCTTGTCGAAATCTTGAACATCCATCCAAACTTGGCTATAAGGAGACGACTGGCGTGTTCCCGAATCCCATCCAGGATATTCAATCACATATTTTCCTATATTCCCAAATCCGGGATCACCTATTTCGCCTTTCCACATCGAAATTCGGCACGATCTCAGACCAGGAGTTTTCAAACGAACGTAAGCACCGCGACAATCCAAGAAAGGGGATTGTCTTGGAGGGAGGTGAAACTCTTGAACGCTTATTAGAGCCCGAGCGAGTCCATTGGGGCGTCGACCTCTGGGGATGAGTGAGATCGGAGTATCAATCGAAGCCCAAGACCAAGAGGGTGCACAGTTAGCTTGACTCCTCGTTTCTGCAGGACAAGCTGCACGCCACAACAATTGCGTGAGAAAATCCTCTTTCCATAGTCCTGCAAAATAACTCTTCCCGGACAGCTTAGCGAGAAGTTGCGCAATTCCAGATAATGCGGGTAATTTATCAGAAGCCACTGTCAACTCCCCTTTTGTGTAATGCCTTAGCATCTCAAACCATTGTTTCGGTGAATTCGTTTCGAATCCAGATTTCGTACTGTAACTTAAGATTGAGATATCTTTGTCTTGAGAGTAGGGAGAGGTTTCACAAGCTCTTCTGCTCCTGCATTCCCACGATAATTCTCTTCGTCCGAAATTCAGACTCCGCGGCGAGAGGAAACGTTCTTGGAAAACCCAGGCTCGGGATGTGAGGACGTTGTCTTGGAAAGATTCGCGGTTTGTGGAGGGCACACAGTCCCAGCGTTGCTCATGAAATTCCCCGGATTTCAGGGGTAGTCGTGTTTTTACTCTCCAACCTAGTAATTCGTTTGGCTGTCGCTGGAAAAATAAACCTTGTCACATAACTATATTAGTTGAACTCTAGGGAGTATGTGAGATGGGAGGATGAAATATGGTACTAAGGCTGGATCCATGTTATGGATACTATCAGGGAATAAGTGTGGATTGGATCAACATGACTTACCAGACTCGCTGTCTGAAGAATCTATACCGGCTAAGGTGAGAGAAGAGTTTGCGTAAACGGTTCCCATATTTGGGGCTTCTTTCAGCCAGTCTTCTCGATCATCTTGGACGATACATAAAGAGGCCACCCAAAGATAACGAAAGCCTAGTACCCTTGTGCTAATTAAAGCATCTTTAAATGTTTTGCCCAACTTGTCGAATGGTATTCTCTGTCGAAACTCGTCGAAATTGCTCCGCGTCAAAGTTAGAAAGGGCTCAGTACCCCAGCAGTGACTTAGCGCAAGATACTTGGTATCCGACTCTAACTCCTTCGAAAGACATAATCGAGCCTCCGAAGAATCATTTCCAACATATACCAGTCGGGTTGGAAGGTCTCCCGGCATTATACTTTGTCTACACTCATCATGAGAAGCCATACACTCATCCATCCACCCTTTTGCCACCTTCCAAGACTTCTCACAGTCCGTAACTATGCTGGCCATCTCCACAAACTCACTACTTTCTTTTGCTAAAAACCCCAATCAGCAACAAAAGATTCAAACCCGAACACCGCATCAAACATACCAGATTCATATAAATGCAAATCAGCAACAAACTCTCTCCCCGACTTCTCTCTGTCCCAAATCTCCAAATGAACACCCCTAAGATCCGTATTTGGCCATCTAATCGGCGTGGCAATACTCCATCCCTCAGCAAAAACCTTCCCCCTTTTCCAATCATCTGGAACCGGAATGCCTCTTAGAAGTCCGGCGGAAACAGAAGGTCCAAGGTCTTGAAGGAAGAGTTCGCAAAGCGGACATTCTTGAGCCGAGGAAACCATCTTTTCGGGCTCATGGGAGGTGAATGCTAGTGTATTTGGGTCTTCGTAGTCCCAATAAGGAATATATTCAAGGATTTTGTGGCAGTCTTCGCAAATGGTCTTGCCTTGTAGCCATGTCTTGTGGTCTTTGTCATTTTGGGTTGGGTCAATTTGGGGTGTAGGACTAGTTCTGTTAGGAGCATTCGTGATCTCCGAAGCATCCATGGGTGGGAGACCTGTAGTGAATTTGACGTCTGTCATAGTATATATTGTTGTAAGTGAATGAAGGTTCGAAGAGGAAAAATCCTCGAGTCTTTCTGCGTTTGACATAAAGGAAGGAGGCTGAGCCGCATTCTGCATGAATGGCCCCCAACCAGTCAGACGAGAACGTCGGTAGCTAATCGGGAGTCTGGTGAGATTGGGTCGTAAATCCAGCTTTCTCAGTGGACGAAAGAGTGATAATTGACGGAGGTTTCTTGCTTTATAAACTGAAACCCGGATGATTTTGTTGCTAGTCAGCTTGTGGATGGATCATTTATAGAAAACAAACACCATTTAATAAAGCCTAGTATAACTCAACTGGTTCTACAAACGAGGCCAAAATATTCACCGGCGCCCATCTCACTTGAACCAATAAGATGATTAGTTAATAGTACTTCTTCCAAGAAAACCTGTGGGTGGTACGTAGTGTAAGGCTCACCAAGAAAAGAAGTCTTTTCGTACTAAAGTAAAGTTGGTATGCTTAGTTCATCATTTTCGAGATTAACCAACATCACATCATTTTAACCGATTTTATAGTAAACGTAGTATTATACTTCCCTTGACCACTTTAACTCTTTTTTCTTCCTTATTCAAGAATTAGAATGTAGTTATACAAGTTCTCCAATTTACATTAACTGTTTTCGAGTACTCTATTACATAAGTTCTCCTAGAGAGAGGTGCCTACTCCTTAGGGTTATGGTTAGTCGTATGACTTTTCGATAGTACTCTTTTTTATATGCTAAAAAATACAATACCTTTTGAACGCTGAATTAGTACCTCCCCGCCGTATACTAAAGGTCGCCAAGTAGACTAGAGATTTTGGTTATTCTAGTTACTTCATCTGACAAAAGTGGTGTATGTTTAGTAAAAATTAATCACTCCCGCGATTGGCGAATAAAACATACTAAAGTGTAAACCAGGATCTCCAGGCTTCATGTCTTTCATTTTAGTAACAGCAGTCAGTATTCTTCGATCACTAATCGTCCAATGTCTCTCAAGAAATCCTTTTCCATTGCCAAGCGTGTAAGACAGACATACATCCCCACATCCCAAGTAATACTACCTTTTCTATCGACAAAACAAACTTTTGTTGCAAGTAGCGATTTTGGACTCGAGTCGTACACTCAGAGACACATCATGAGGTAAAAGGGACTGCCGGTGCTCTTTTCAACTGCCGAGATATAAATAATTTTAAACTTTCGGGCCAAGGGTTCTCTTTCTGGAACATTGGAACTCTGGAGGTCATTCACTTTGTTGCATTTCGCGGATTTTGGACGTGAGTCGTATTGGATTAAAGAGGGTTGGTTGCTGATGGGTGTTGGTGGTTCTGCTTTGTGATTTTATGGTGGTAAGTGTTGGTTGAATAATACGAGCAGACTGGGAGAGGCGGTGCACTGTAGTTAGTCATTAACATTGTTACGTCAAGAGCTCGAGTTACCAATTTTTCATTGAGGAGAGACAATGAGTGCTAATCTCCAACACATTCTTTGATTTTGTGGTCTCACACTCAGACAATGGTGCACTCCGTACCCCAGAATAATCGACAGCGATATCCAAAGATCCTGGTTCCAATCATTTGTCACTAGTGTCACACTCTCGAACTTTTCTTGATTTGTTGCACTTCGCAAATTTAGTGTCGTGAATCGTACATTTCTCCAATGGCGATAGAATTTTACCATATCCAAGCAAATGTGTCAAAAATCAACCCTCGTCAACAGCCTTTCAGCCTTCATCTCGAGCTATTAATAGCAACCTGGCCCATCAAGCTGCAGCATCGTAACGAACATCATGTATTGTTATCAATTTGTTGCACTTCGCAATCTCGCAGCCTTGAATCGTACCGCCTTCGACTGTCATAGAATCGGACCGTTTCCAAGAATTGGGTTATATCTCCAATCTCACAAATCCTTAGCCCTCATTTTACATCTCAACCAAGAAAAGTTACTTAGAAATACTTGAGTAAAGTAAATGACTCTTTTGTTGCATTTCGCAAATTCTCGCCCTTGAGTCGTATGTTTGTGAAATGTCACAAAGTCGTACCATATTGACATAAGCCGGTTATTCAACCTTCACAAATTTCCATTCTTCCTTCGTCTCGCACCACAAGCTAGGATTGATCCTACGGTACTCAAGGAGAATAACTGTCCTCCAATATTGTTTTGTTGCACCTCGCAAAATTAAATACCTTGAATCGTATACCTCAATGCTCATAGAGTCGTACTACTCCCAAGAATCGAGTCAGAATCTAAAATCCACAGGCAGGTTCACTAGAGCACTAGAGAACAAATTGTATCAAAACCATTTGCAATTTGTTGCACCTCGCAATTTCTCCCCCTTGAGTCGTAACTTTCAGAGCCGTCATAGAGTCGTATCACTTCATAAAAATCGAGTCAGGTCGAAATTCCACCTAAAGACCACAAGTCACAAAAGAAAAACGCAGAACAATCGCTCATCAAACCCTCGACTCATGTCCGTCATCTCCCTCCCGTCCGGTACGGACCTGTCTCCGTCGCATCCCCAGTCGGACCCACACCTGTCAAACCTGCAGGCTTCAATCGACATTCCCTGACATATGTATATAGAAAATCTAGACCCAGCCCTACCAGTATGCCGTGGGGGAGAATCTGGTTAGGAACTTTGTTGCATGTCGAAGGTTTCGGTCTCGACTCGTGGTTTTTGTGTTCGGTCTTTTAACGCTTTCCGGACGGGTGATTTGAGGGTTTTGTGAGGGTTGTTGTCTTGAGTCAGTGATGGCAACCTGAGGGATCTTGAGATAGGGGCTTGAAGAGGTATTGATCTATGAAAACTTCATGTAGGTAAGGAGTTCATAGATGGCTATGAGGCGAGAACTTCTGAGATAATCAAAGGGTTGTTGATATGGTTTGAACATCACACGATATCTTTTGACAACCCTAATTCAAGTAAACTGATATCTAAGTCCCAAACCCAAAACCCTCCGACTTGATAAACCTTAACTTACAACTCCCCACCACCCCCATCCACAACCTCGAATTCAAAATTCAGATCCCCTCAATAACAGCGAGAAATCCAGCATTGCTAATTTGTTGCACGTCGCAATTTTCAATCTTGACTCGAAAACCCCTTCCCCAAACCCCTCTCCATCCCCAAAAAAAGGAGTTCGCAGAAACCTTGGGACGACGAGAGTCATGGAAATGCCCTGATTACTCACCCCCCAAGCATTAAAGCCCATCAACGTTCTAGAACAAAATCACGGCCTGCGCGAACGTTTAACTCTACTTTTTTCTTTTTTTAAAACCGAAGAAAAGGAGTTTTGTTGCAGTTCGCAATTCGCCGGCTGTTGTGCCGGGTCGCTAGGGGATGCCTTCCGGGGACGTGGTGTTCATGCCATGCCCTCTGGCTTTTTGCTTTTTGGGTGATGTTGACTAGTGAGCGGGGAATTCATGATTCACGATCAAGGGAAGGGGATAGTTTGTTGAGTAGGTGCATTCTTGAAATGGATTCAGTTTTGGAAATCAACTGACGAGGAATGAATGAAGCAGTCAATCAATGCTAAGGGGAAATATGACTCGCTGATGCCCACAACTCACGACAACACCGAGCGAAAGATATCGTGAATCGTGCCTTTTCTCTGCTCACTCGCCAAAAAAAAGAAAAACCCCCGGAAATTCGGTCCCGAGGACAAAAGGAAAGTTCAAAGAGGGCTGTCGTGACCCCACACTTGAGGCTGCTGTCACGACTCACGACTCGCTGGCAGTTTGACACCTCACGATGTGACAGCTGCAGCTACTTTAACTGCTGGCCCATCAAAAATGAACCTGCGCCGGCGATGTCTTGACTCGAATGTCAGAATTGCGATTTGCAACAAATGCAAGTTTTCGGGGGATGTCTTCTTAATCCTTGGGGATAACGGGGTTAATATATGTATTTCTTTTGTTTGGGTTGTGCGAGTTTTATTTTTGGGTTTAAAAGCTCCGTGGTTGTAGTCGAGTGAAATTCATTCGTAGATATATTGTCAAGTCAATTTTGGTTGCTGGTAGCCTTTTGGAGGGTAATGTTCGAATCACTTATGGGTACGCAGTGTAAGAAATGATTAGATTGGACTACCATGATTGATCTTCCGCCCCACGATTAAAGTGATTCATATCGGGCCGATCCATATATCGGAGGTGGGACTAAGTGGTGAAATTAATTCGAGGACGGTTTCCAGCTGCCTCTCTTTTTTTATGATAGTAAAACACCTGAGGATCTTAAGAGACCTCTAAGACTTGATGGTAGAAGTCAAAAATAAGTATATAGAAACCTGCCTCCATCCCTGGAAGTACGCTGTGACCAACCACATTAATTACCTTAGATTCATAAACCTAACATCCTTATTAATCAGAATACAACGTAATATAATCTATTTACGTTGATTGGAATAATAATAATGAAAATGGAGAAGCCACATGTCAACCCGTAGACCACCGAGACGGCAACTTCTCCTTACTTCTACTAATCGCTCTACTTAATATATATATTCCCAGTGTTATCTTTATTCTCGAACGGCAGAATAAATTTCCCCCTTTCGTTTAGATCACTGGAGAATATATATATATATATTCCCTTAAGCTCTCGGTATATTAATCTCATGAGATTCACAAAACCACAACTAAAAGCGCCAAAAAGTAGTTATTTCTTTATATTCTTATAGTTATAATAGCTATTACTATAAACTATACTAAATAAAAGTAGCATCTTGGATGATTCCAATAATCTCTAAAAGATAGGTGAGTACCTCAGCCAATATAAGTCACCCCAAAATTTATTATCGTCTTGTGTGAAAGTTAAGCACGACGAGACTTGTAGCCCCACTTCTTGATTTTGAGATAGCTTATTGTGCCGAGAAAGGAAAGAGCGACGTTAAGCTTGACCTCATCCTCTCAGCATCTTATCTCCCAATTTCCCCCTTCACAAAATCCACATCCAATCCCCACCGAAACCCTGGTCTTCTCCTTTTCTCATTGAAACCAGTATTTTCAAGATTAAGTCTACTGAGTCTCCCCCATGCTCCTCCCAGAAACCAGACCGTAACCGCTCTCGACGAGAAGTCGAAGAGTATGAGAGGTAGATAAATAAGCTATAGTATAAGTACCTAGTAATTAATTGAATAAAGTAAGGTCTCTACTTTCTATAAGATTGCCTTATGAAAAATTCATGACTTTTATTCTCAACGTAAGTATTTTCATCCTTGAGATTGAAGGCTACTTCTAACTTCTATAGGCTTTATCTCGACTATAGATATTACTTAAAGATTATAAAAAAAGGAACTTCTTCTACCTCGCCTTTTATTTTCCTTTCCTTTACCTAATTAACTAACCCTCTCTACTAGAGCTACCTAATTTACTAGCTCTCCCTTCTTTTCTCTCTTCTACCTCTCTACTTCTTTTTCCCTGTCGACTTTCAGACTTGAACTTGAATTCTATTATCGCCTAGATCAAAAGTAATCTAAAAGAAAATAAGAACGACCTACCCAGCGAAAAGGTATTCAACCAGACCTTATATAGTACTCAAACAGTCCTGATCTAGATCCTCACCTACATCTTACATATAATATATATAATACTTATCTCCATCCGACCTATCCCCACCTACATCTTACCCATCCTCTCTCCTACATCTCACAAAGTTCCTACCTATTTCCCACCCGAATCTAAAAATATTAAAAACCTACTTAAGACTCAGTAGTCGAAACGAACACCCGCGACCTAGGAGCTAAGAATAAAGTCCTCTTCGTCTCTTACTTGTACACTTCCATTCCCTCATAAGTAGTCTCCTCTCATATACTTCCCTACTTACCTATACACTTCCCTACATACCTATACTCTTACCTCCTCCTCCCTCCTCTCGTTTCACTCTTACCTCAAACACCCCCTAAAACCCCCGCTCTTCCCTAACTACCTCGATTCTCACCTCTTCCCTCTTCCCTCTTCCCTCTTCCCTCTTCCCTCTTCCCTCTTCCCTCTTCCCTCCCTCAATCAAAGAAATCTCCTCTTCCCCACAAACCATCTCTCACAATTATCCCTCTCTTAGAATATTCTCCCATAACCGACCCCCTACGACAACTTCCATCTTTCCCCTCTCCCCTCTTCCCCTCCCGCAGGAGCATCAAAATATCAATTCCATCACTTTAAAAGAAAACCCAACCATCATCATCAATCATCAATCATCATCACAACACGTCAACCAAAAAAAAAAAAATCCTCAAACGTATTCTCAATCTCAAATTCATTCTCATTCTCATCATCTAAACCGCCTACGAAACCATAATATATCCCCTGTTAAGACGAACGAAAGTAGAGAGATAAAAGAAGAGGAGAAAAGATCCCCCCCCAGAGTGAAAAAAAGGAAGAAGGGGAAAAAAAAAATTTGGAACCCCTAATAAAACCAGACACAGACCACAAAACACGCTTTCTCATTCCCTAATTCTCTTCCTTTCCCTTCCCTTGCCTTCCATTTCCTTCAATCAATCTCAAAATATCAAATATCAATAGTAACCCTGGCCAACCCACCCCACCGAACGCCGATTTACCATGCATGCATGAATGTAAATAAAAGAAAAAACCCCTTCAATAAAAAAAAGAGAACAAGACAAGTCCATTCATCATTCATATCATGTCTCTCCCCCCACTACCTCCCGCTTCCCTCCCCCGAATTTTTGATTCCCCTTATAAAATAAGAAATTCAAAAAAAGTCCCACCACAACCAACCATTCATTAATACCCATCATAACCACCCGGTGCCGCCATCCCCTGCTGCGGCAACGCATACCCCCTCTGTTGAATCGGAATCTGCCCCGCAGCAGCCTGCTGCGCAAGTCTCAAGCGGGCGTTAATCTCATCAAACCACGGATGCTGCAGGGCATCATGGGCCGAGATGCGCAACTCCGGACGCAGCTGGAGCATACGTTGCAAGAGGTCGATGCCCGAGGGATCGATCTGGGGCAGGATGACGCGCAGGTCCTGCGTCGCGTACATCTGGAAGTTCTGCTTGTACTCCGTGTACTGCGAGATGCCGGGCCAGGTGCGCTCCGAGGGCGTGCCCATGATGCGGAAGATGCGTACGAGTTGGTCCTCGTTGGTCGTGCCGGGGAAGAGGGGACGTCCTGTGTACATCTCGGCCATGATGCAGCCGGCGGACCAGATGTCGATGCTGGTGTTGTAGGTGCGACTGCCCAGGAGGACGTCCGGGGCGCGGTACCAGAGGGTCACGACTTCGTTGGAGAAGGTGTTGACGGGGATTCCGAAGGCGCGGGCGAGGCCGAAGTCGGCGAGTTTGAGCGTGCCTTTGCTGTTGATGAGGAGGTTTTGCGGCTTGAGGTCCCGGTGGAGGACGCGGTTGGAGTGGCAGAAGGCGATGCCTCGGAGGAGTTGGTGCATGAAGGACTTGATGGTGACGGGGGGGAGGGCACCGCGGTCGCCGGTGGTGTCCATGTATTTCTTCAGATCTTTGTCCATGTAGTCGAAGACCAGCATGAGCTTGTTCTCGGTGTGGATGACATCGTGGAGGCTGACTATATTCTCGTGCTTCAATTCTTTCATGAGGGAAATTTCTCGAATGGCGGTTGAGGGAGTTCCTTCTTCGGAGTCTAGGTGGATTTCCTTCAAAGCTACGTATTCGCCGGTTTGTCGATTTCTTCCTTTGAAAACCTAGAGGAATGTCAGTAGAGGTTTATAGATCTGCGAGGCTCCCTCCAGGTGTATGTTATATTCGTGGTCAATAGACCAAGCGCCGGGAGCAGAACTATGAAGCTATCCCGGAATATATATATATATATATATATTCCCCCGCACAAACGTACCGTAGCATACGTGCCCTCTCCCAGCTTTTCCAGCTGCTGGAAGGAACTTGGATGTCGTTTGTCCATGGGGACGGTGGTTTGCCCGGGATCGAGGTTCCGTACACTGATGGTACTAGGAAGGGAGGGATGTAGTCTTTGGGCGGTGGGTGAGGGGGGAAAAGTACGAAAGGGTGGTTGAGGGGAGGGTCGTTGACGGTCGGTGTATCGCGGATCGAAGAGCAACGAGGCTGGGGTGCAGAGATGACTGATGATGGCGAACGCGTCCGTTGACCCGTGTGATGAAGCCGTGTTGAAGGAGGAGGAGGTCTATCTACCCAGGTAGTAGATCCAGCAAGTGCAAGTCGGCTGTATTACTTGCTCAAGTAGAGGGTGGGATGAGGCTGGTAGGTAGGAGATCAGGGAGATCATAAATCCTTCACTGTCGATTGGGTCCAGAACTTAAATATCCCCACCATAATCCTGCTTCAGCTTGTCTTTAGGCCACTTCAGGCTGTGGATCCATCTCTTCAGGGCACGCATTGGCGGGATTAACGCCAGAGGCTGTGATTCAGCGCCTAAAGAGCGGGTTCTGCTGGCTTCTGAATGGCTTCTCCATCCCTGAAGGCACCTTGAAGGAGTCATTTTGGTTAATCACTCGGAGGGTTGGGGGCCGATCTCGGGAGTTGGGATCAACGGGTCCGATGATAAGCCGAACGCGGCAACATCGGCTGCGACGCATGCTCGCAACCTGAGGCAGCCTGGCGCGGGGTACTACTATAGAGTTTTAAGAAAGTGATTTTGAGGGCTAACTAGATGGGGATGCCAGGTAAACTAGTAATTATACTAAACTTACTACATATACCTACATAATTCTATATAATTAATTATTATATTATAGTATATTTATTTCTTAATATTATTCTTATCTTATTTAATTCTTTATTCTCTTCTTCTTTATTCTCTTCTTCTTTATTAATTATATCTTTTTATACCTCTCTCTCTTAGAGAGAGAAATTATATTACTAAATATCTTCTTTTCTTCTTCTTTTTCTTCTATTCTAAAAGAAAGAGGTCTAGAAGACTCTTAAAATTATTATAAGATAGAAAGAATAATTATATAGAGCTCTTAGTACTTAAAAAAGTTAAAATATTTAGATCTAGTAAGACGAAAGTTAAAGTTATTATATAATATAGTTTATTATTAAGTAGTATATATTATCGAGTAGTATACTTTTCTCTACTCTAGTACTTTAAAATTAAATTACTTAACTATAATAAATTAAATTAACTAGACTATTCTAAATCTAGAAGCTTCTCTATAATAATAACTTTCTAATAAGTATATAAATTATAACTACTCTTTCTATAAGTACTATAGTATTATCTATCTAGTTATCTCTTATTTATATAAACCTTTCTAGAGTACTTATCGCGTCGAATCTACTTATCTACCTTCTTTTAAGCTAAAATATCATTTATATCCTCTACTACTAGTACTTCTTCTTACTAGATCTAAGTCTTTTTAGCTCTTTAGTATTTACTAAAAGCTGTATTTATCTAATAAAGAGTTTAGAGTTTAGCTAATATTAAAGTCACCTTATAAGCTAATATCTCTATTCTCTTTACTAGTAAAGTAACTATCTTAAATATTAGAGTTAGTAAGCTTTCTTAATAATATATAATTCGATTTTTAACTAGTATAGTCTATAAAAGAGTATTAGTTAGATTATAAGAGATCTAAGAGGTCTAAGAGCTAGCGTCTATAGAGGAGAGTCTAAAAGGTATTAGAGTCTATAATCTAATATTAAACTTTAAAATAACTACTTCTAGATTAAAAGGAACTAAGCTAGCTCTATAGAATCTAGATTTAGTATTTTAAGTTATTATTAACTAATTATAAGCTATATAAAATACTAAAAAGAACTTAACCTTAGTAATATAGTTAGTATAAGCCTTAATTTAAGTCTTAATTTATCGTCTATATATATATTTAAGTATACTAAAATATCTAATATTAAGTAGCTAGATAAGATAAGATAAGTAAGTAGATAGATAGAGAAATATAATATTATTAGCTATATAGTACTTCTAGAATCTCGCTAATTTATAACTCTTATACTTATTAAGGATAAGTATCTAATATAGTTCTTTTATATAACTATAAGTATATTTATTAAAGTATTAAAGCTATTCTAGATCTATCTTATTATTTATCTATCTATTATAAGGTATTTTAATAACCTAATTATTAGAGAGGCCTTCTTTAGTATACTAGCTAGAGAGGTAATATTTTCTCTTTATAACTAAAAATAGAGAGATACTTCTTCCTTTACTATTAATATAAATAATTACTATAGTCTATTCTCGATTCTCTAGCTAAATTACCTTATCTCTACTACGTCTATCTATATAAGTAATAACTATAGTTAGAGAGATTATATCTATTATAAAGTCTATCTTATTAAAGTTATAGAAATTATAGTTCTAGATTCTATATTTTACTTATATATTCTATACTAGTTAAAACTATACTCTAATTAGCTTAGAATCTTTATATAAGACTCTTTAAAAGTTGTAAATATAATTAAAATACGTCTTTAATTCTAGTTAACGTTATATAAATCGATATATCTAGAGCTTCTTAATATATTTCTCTTCTTACGATTTAATAATATAATTCGCTATATCTTTAATACTAGTTGTCAGGGCTTGTAGCAAATGCTTTGAATTGAACTACAGAGGCTGTCTATGTACAAGAAGGATCGATTGTCCTTTCCAATATCGAGTCCTTGCTAGCTTATATACCCAGTCTACACATTCTAGAGGG